>CM062286.1:1339191-1469191 GCA_031216635.1 Dissostichus eleginoides
ATATAATATATATAATAATATATAATAATATAATATAATAATATAATATAATAATATATAATAATATAATAATATATAATAATATAATATATATAATAATATATAATAATATAATATAATAATATATAATAATATAATATAATAAGTAAGGGATAATGTGCAGCGACTTGGTCATTATGGGGAAAAGAACACCCGACAGGCTGATCAGGAGCCCGACGCGAAGCGGAGGGATCTAGATCTGCATGAAGGGTGTTCTTCATAATGACCAAGTCGCTGCACATTATCCCGCTTATCACATGGCCACATTCTCAACAAAGTAACGATATGACTCCCAATATTAATTGAAATGCTTTTATAGATTTAGAAAATGTTTTTATTGATTTAAAAAATAGTACGCTATTATTTATTTAAAATGACATGCATCCGAAGAAAAAATAGTCCGTTGTTACTGTTTGAACTAACGTAGCAACGGCAGGATCTGCTTCGATAGCGCTTTTGAGGAGCTTTCTGATTACAGATTTGAAAACGTCGTTGCTTGCTTTAAAAGTAGCACAATTCATGATGTCAAAGCTTGGAAAGTATCTAGATATCCCTGCCCTAATGCCAAAGGAACTGCACACTGAATATGTGTCGCCGTTTGATGTCTATGTCTGGACCGCTGCGTAAAAAGGAGGGTTTCTGCCCCGTTACTTCTCCGCTGATTTTCTTGTCCCAGTTTGAAAAGCAAACTGAATGCAGTTTGCTTTTCGGCCAAATTGTATACAGTTAAATCGACCGAACTTCTTTGTAAGCGTCCTTAACAACGGTCAATAAGTCCTTGACAGCGGTCTGTCTGTTCTGGATTAACAACGTGTCACGTGTTCTGAATTGACCAATCAGAATAGAGTATTCAACTAAGCCATGTAATAATATATAATAATATAATATAATATAATAATATATAATAATATAATATAATAATATATAATAATATAATATAATAATATATAATAATATAATATATATAATAATATATATAATAATATATAATCCCCACCAGCAGTCTCTCCGCTGCCTCCTCTTTGCTGATTGGCTCCTCTTCGTCATCCATCAGCTCGTTGGGGGAGTCGTCTGACGCAGACTCCGCCTCCGCTCCTAAACAGGAAGCAGATTTTCAGAGTAAAACGTCAGGAAAACAGAGTTTATTAGAAGAAAAACCACAGGTAGGTTAACAGGAGTTCAATCTGTAGGAACCAGAGAGATTTTCAGAATAAAACTACAAGAAAACTTATTTTCAAAATAAAACTACAAGAAAACAGATTTTCAGAATAAAACTTGTAGGAAACAGAGAGAGATTTTCAAAGTAAAACACCAGGAAACAGAGAGAGATTTTCAAAGTAAAACACCAGGAAACAGAGAGATTTTCAAAGTAAAACACAAGGAAACAGAGAGATTTTCAAAGTAAAACACCAGGAAACAGAGAGATTTTCAAAGTAAAAACCAGCAAACAGAGATTTTCAGAATAAAACTTGTAGGAAACAAAAATCTAAGAAAAGAAGAAATTAAAAGGTAGAAAAAAAGATAAGATACGAAATAAAAGTTATGCACAAAATAAATCAATCTAAATAAAGCAATAAGTAACCGAGCAGACGGAGATTCAGGAAATAGTTTTAGTTCAGATTAGTTCAGATTTATGTAAAATGAAAAGTGGATTTATTCCTCTCATTTCCTGTTTAAAGAATCAGGTAAACAACACACACCGGAGGGGGCGGAGCTATCCTTCTCTGCCATCCCATTGGCTGTCAGAGCCAGCTGCTGCAGGGAGGAGGGGGGGGCGGGGGGGCTGCTGTTGTTCACTGAGACAGAGAGAGAGAGAGTATTAATATCACACACACACACACGCGCACAGAGACACACACACACAGAGACAATCACGCACACACACAGACACACGCGCACACACACACGCACACACACACACACACACACACACACACACACACACACAGAGACAATCACGCACACAAACAGACACACACGCACACACACACACACACACACACTCACACACACACACACACACTCACACACACACACACACACTCACACACACACACACACACACACACACACCGCAAACACACTCTTTAAATACCCTGCTCTCACATACCACACATACCGTACATACCAAAACACAAACCACACACACACACACATTATTCCACACACACACACACACATTATTCCACACACACACACACACACACACATTATTCCACACACACACACACACACACACATTATTCCACACACACTAGAGCTGATAAATGAAACCCACATGTTCATCCTGATTAGACCACATCTCATTTGAAGCAGTTTTGAAAGTATACATTCTGTATATAATATGTATTGCATGTATTTACTGAGCTGTAGGCAGTGTCAGAATATCTGCAGTATAAAGAACAAAATGCATGTTTTCTGTGTGTATATTGCAGCATTTTAGTTTTTGAAGTGAGTATTTTGACTATTCAGCAGCTCCTGAGAGTACCGCTTGTATTAAAGTACGTTTTTCTGCATATTTTCTGTATATTTAAGTGTGTACTCGTGTTACCGAGGCTCCTCAGTGTGTACTACATGTACGTATAGTGTATATAATGTGTATATAGTGTATATTTATAGTAGTACTTGTGTTCTGCAGCAGTTCTTGCAGCCCCTGAGAGAACAGCAGGCTCCTGAGTCGCTCCACCTCGTCCTTCAGCTCTCGGATCAGTCTGGCGTTTGGATCCTCGTTGATGATGGCGTTGCAGCGGATCTGTTTGGCTCGGTCTGCGTATCTGTACAGAGATATATATATATATATATTAATATGTGTGTATAAGAGAGTACTGCAGTGTATATATATAGAGTATATGTGTGAGTATTTACCTCAGGGTGCTGAGTGTTTCCTCGTAGTTGATGTCGGCCGGACTCAGAGCCGCGATCATCGCCGTGCGGGAGTTCCCTCCTGAAATAAAAACTCATTTAAGACTTTTTTAAAAACCTTTTACATGAGATCTTTCCACAAGATGAGCTCCAGTCTGACTGAAGCATCCTCTGTGCTCCAGTCTGCCTGAAGCATCCTTAGTGCTCCAGTCGATCCTCTGAGTGAACACAGAGCTACAGATCAGATGCACGCTGACGGCTCTCTGAGCAGCTGTGATGTTACATGTTTGTTTCTCATGTGTCTGGATGTTTGTCTGTTGATGTTACACATGGAGCTGCTGGGATGCAAGGAGCATCTCAGACTTCATCTGACCATTCAAGTATTATCTCGTATCGTATCTTATCGTAAGACGTGATAAATAAAAGGTGTTAGTAACGTCAGGGTGATTGCACATTTCCACACACTAAAACCAGCCACTTTGAACTCTGTAAACGCAGGCGAGCAGTTATTCTCCAGAGAATCATGAATAGGAAATATCGTCATCCGGACAGAAGAGGTTTGATTTTGTAAATCTGCAGCTTTTCCCAGGTCAGAATACAAATATAAATAATAAGACCCACGATGTGCCGACTGTTACGCAATGAGTGTATGAATGTATATTGAAACTGACCCAGGTTCTCCTTCAGCAGCCAGGTGAGCACGGAGTCTCTGTACGGGATGAAGTCGCTCCTCCTCTTCTTGTTGCTCTGCTACACACAGAAGAAAATAGAAATAATATGTATTAAAATTATATAATATAAAATAACAAGAAAAAACAAGTTTAATTCTTAATTTTAAGGAATTAAATGATGTTCTTACCATCTCAGCGAGAGCAGAGATGACCTTCCCCAGCGTGGTGAGGGACTTATTGATGTTGGCTCCTTCCTGTGGAAATAAACACAGATGTTTTAGATAAAACTGCAGAAAATAAGGATTAAATTATTAAATATATATAAATAAAGATGTGACCTCTGACCTTTAGTCGAGTGCCCTTCGCCCCCGAAGAGTCGGCGCGTTCACTTCCTGCCAGATCCACCAGGCTGATCTTACTCACCTGAACACACAGACATACATTTTACATTGAAATAAAATACAAAATATTATTAGGTCAGTAAATATTGTATTTCTGTACCTTCTCGGTGTCGAGGCCGGTCATCTGGTCTCTTCGTCTCTGAGTGAAGACGATGGTGAAGACGGCGTGAGATCGCGACGACGTCTCGTTCATGTTGGTCGCCGCCACCGTCCTGAAGACGGGGAACAGGAAGATAGACAGATATTCAAATGGAAAATCCCCCATGAAGTAACCTATCTGCACACAGGTTGACTCATCTGGACTACAGCTCCCAGAATGCCTTGTAAAACAGGATGTGTCTATTTTGGAAAAAGAAAAGGTTCTCCTTGTGCAGCAAATCTTATATTTACAGTCCCTCTGTTTGCTTCTGATCAAATGATGTAGAGTATATGAACAAAGAAAATCATGAATATATGAATGAAATGCCGTTTCTGATCAATTCATTAATGTCTACGTTTACTTCAAAAGGTTCTTTTGGTGTATTTGATGTTATATTGATCGACTTTATCGACGGCGTCCATCAGGTCTCGGATGATAGTCATATTATAGATTATAGTTTATTGATTATTGTATTGATTAACTACGTACCGCGCCTTGTTCCCCGCGTCCATCAGGTCTCGGATGATAGTTATATTATAGAATATAGTTTATTGATTATTGATTAACTACGTACCGCGCCTTGTTGCCGGCGTCCATCAGGTCTCGGATGTCGGGGAACCCGGTGACGGCGAGCTTTGAGAGATCCTCGACGTACGGGCCGAGGATCGGATGCTCTCGGACCCGAAGAGTCAGAGAAGACTTCGGATTCAGGAGGTCTCGAACGCGCTCGCAGTAGATCTCCATGTAGGACACCTGGAGGATGAATGGAGATATCACACGTTAAATGCATGAAATATAAATGGGTGATTTTTGCCTTTTCAACAAAATGTTTCGAAGCAATAAAAAGAACGTGTTTCTAAAACAAAGAAAACCGTTTCACAAAATCACGAACAATTATTTTTGTTTTCTTAAACTCATAAAACAGAAGAAGAAAATGTAAAAGCAAAACGATCAAAATACATGAAAATAATTCTAAAAGAACATTTTTCACCAAAAATAACCGAGAATTATAGATTTCTAAACAAAAAGAAAAAAAAACCTTTAACAAGAAACACGATTTGTTTGTTTTGATCAAAAATAAGAAAAAAATATTTACAAAGAAATTAAGAAAATATTATATTATATATATTTTTTTCGAAAACATATCTAAAAAATAAATAAATAAATGTGACGACGTTTCAGAAAAAACCCGAAAACAAATCGCTACAAAATCATTTTACAAAAACCCGAACAGATACTTGTGATTGAGTTTTTACCTCCACAGAATAGTTGAGGTCAGGATCAGCGTTTCCTCCTGTCCTCTGGAACAGGTCCTCACACAGCTGCTCAGGGGAGGGAGAGGGTTCAGTAGCATTCACATGCAGGTCTTTATAATACAAATACATACCAGGTACAACTGAAATATATAATTACCTGCGGAATGATGCCCTCCTGGCCCGGCTCCTGCCTCCCCATCATGGTGTAACTCTTGCCTCCTCCGGTCTGTCCGTACGCAAAGATACACACGTTGTACCCTGGGAGGTAAACAACAACGTTAGTGTTATTATTGTTGTTATTATTAAATAAACAGTTATATAATGGTGAGCAGCTGTTACCCTCGAAGGCGTGCAGCAGCATCTCCTCTCCGATGTCTTTGTAAACCTGACGCTGACACGCAAACCCCGGCTCCTCCGCCTGAACATGTCAATGACAACAAATATATACAAATTCCTCAAATGAAATACAGTCATTCATTTCCTCAAAAAGGTTTATATTTATTTATATCCTTAAGAATCAATATAATTCATTATTTCTTAAAAATTAAATCCACATTTTTATCTCCTTAAAATCTAAATATATGCTTTTTATTGACTAACTTATCAATACATATTATAATTGATTTCTCTGACGTTAAATGGATGTATAACAGTCAGTATGATCTCACCGTGGTGTGGGACCAGTAGGAATAATCGAAGCTGAAGTTCTTCGCTCCGTCTTTGGGCTGCTTGGGGTTCGTGATGCCTGCAGAGTAAATATAACTATTATAGAACACATTTTAAACCTCTTACATTTATTCAGAGACACAGAGGGGTTATTAAATATACATTTAAAATACTACTCTTTTCTATATTCTCTATGTTAGAAAGCAGAATACCCAGCATGCCTCTGTCTCCCTGACATGTGACCTCTGAACCTGCCGCTATTTAAACACACACACACACACACACACACACACACATACACACACACACACACACACACACACACACACACACACACACACACACACACACACTTTATTTTTAGAGGTTTCTGCAGCAGGTCTTAAAGGTGGGGTAGGTAAGTGTGAGAAACCGGCTCGAGATCCACTTGTTGTTATATTCCATGGAATGCTCTTAGCATCCCGATAGCAATGGATATCTTAAATGCTTTGACAAAAAACATCATCTGTGGAAGCCGTGGAGCTGTGAAAAGCACGACCAATCATCTGAGCCGGCCCGGCTAAAGTAACTGGATGGCCTACCTGCCTGTCAGCCTTCCATCTGTGCACAAACTGATCTCGTGCCCTCATTGGTCGTGTGCGCGTTCGTGTGTTGGAGGAGGGGCTCTGTGAGGAAGTGGCAGATTTCTTCCGGCTGTGTATTTTCACATTCTAGCCACTCGAGCTGGTTTCTCCAGAATGACCGACCCCACCTTTAATACTCTGGACTCGTTTATGAATTTCATTTTTTCCGCTTTCTCTCTCATTAGTGCTTAATAACTTGTGAACATATGTAGTATAGACATCCAGTGTGTGTGTGTGTGTGTGTGTGTGTGTGTGTGTGTGTGTGTGTGTGTGTCTTACAGGTGGTGTTTCCCTGCATCTGGATCACACACTTGGCGTTTCGTCCCGTTTCTCTGGAGTTGAACGGCCGGACTCGAACCGCCACTTTCACAGAGGCTCCCGCCATATTTAGGCCCCGCCCACTTCACCTGAGGACAGCCAATCAGAGAGCTCGATTAAACAACACATTCTGTATTAGAAAGAAAATTATGAAGAAAAAAAAAAGAAGGCAGGGAGGTTCTGAAGGGACAGGACAGGTGCATCATGGGAAATGTAGTTCCCGGTGATTCTCACTTTTAAACAGGATAACTTTATGGACATTATATGTTTTTCTGTTAAAAGTAGCGACTCTTGTAATAAAGAGCAGCAAAGAGCCGTCTATCAACAGAAAAATAAAAGATAACACTTTTGATAACAGATCAGTCATTAAGTTAAAAGAAAGTCAGAAACTTTGTGAATAGGTTACGAATATTTAGTGGGAAAAGTTGCAAATTTCTGAAGTATTAGAAATATTGAAGGAGGAAAGTCAGATTTATTGTCTGAATGTCTTAAATATATTTCAAGAAAGAAAGTCAGAACATTAAAAGGGAAAAGTTAACTTTAAGGGAACATTTTGAAAACTCTGAGATCTTGTATTATCGTAACGGACGTGGAAAATAATCTGCAGAATTTCTCTTTCTCACTTCCTTTCCCTCCTCTCTAAACCCTCCTTCCTTTCCTTCCTCTTCACACATCTCATTTTCCTCTCCTCCTCCCTTTCCTTTCTAATATTGTTTTAACTTCTCCTCCTCTTCCTCCTCCTCCTCTTCCTCATATTTTCCTCTGTCTCCACATTCCTCTCTGTGTTGTGTTTGTGGTCTTCATGGAAACGCCAGTCTCTCTCTCTGTGTTACTGTACTCCTCTGACACAAGTCTGTCTGTAAGTGAAGCTAATGCAATAGTGTGTGTGTGTCTGTGTTCGTGTGTGTGTGTGTGTGTGTGTTCAACATATAATCACAAGAGCATTGTTGCACAGAAAGTAAATAAATATGTTTGTCAGCAAACTAGTTTTCCCTCAACCTCAGTAAATATATTTTCCTATATTATTATTTTTCAACAGTATGTCACATGATGAGTAAAACACGGTTTATTGACACAAACTAACCTATAATCGTTTTCCAAGATAAGATCACATTCCCAGACTTTTAGTCAAAGGAAAAACAGACTTCAAATAAATTAAATAAAGCCTCGTCACATACACCAAATGTGTATTAATCCGCCGCTGAAAGTAGTCCCAACACATGAAGTAACTCCTCCTGTTACTGGGATAAAATCCACAGGAATCAGAGAGACGAGACGTTTCACAACATTTAAAGGTTTAAGGGACGAGGAAACGCAGGTCCGTTAGTTTGTTGCACAACAACAGAGTCACTATGCAACATATCAGCTGTGTGTGTGTGTGTGTGTGTGTGTGTCTGTGTGTGTCTGTGTGTGTGTCTGTCTGTGTGTGTGTGTGTGTCTGTGTCTGTCTGTGTGTGTGTGTGTGTGTGTGTGTCTGTGTCTGTCTCTGTGTGTGTGTGTGTGTGTGTGTGTCTGTGTCTGTGTCTGTGTCTGTCTTTGTGTGTGTGTGTGTGTGTGTGTGTGTCTGTGTCTGTCTTTGTGTGTGTGTGTGTGTGTCTGTGTGTGTGTGTGTCTGTCTGTCTGTCTGTCTGTCTGTCTGTCTCTGTGTGTGTGTGTGTTTGTGTGTGTGTGTGTGTGTGTCTGTGTGTGTGTGTGTGTGTGTCTGTGTGTGTGTCTGTCTGTCTGTCTGTCTGTCTGTGTGTGTTGTGTGTGTCTGTGTGTGTGTGTCTGTGTGTGTGTGTGTGTCTGTGTGTGTTTGTGTGTGTGTCTGTGTGTTCTGTGTGTGTCTGTTGTGTGTGTTTGTGTCTGTGTGTGTGTCTGTCTGTGTGTGTGTGTGTCTGTGTGTGTGTGTGTCTGTGTGTGTCTGTCTGTGTGTGTGTGTGTGTCTGTGTGTGTGTGTCTGTGTGTGTGTGTGTCTGTGTGTGTGTGTCTGTGTGTGTCTGTGTGTGTGTGTGTGTGTGTGTGTCTGTGTGTGTGTGTCTGTGTGTGTGTGTGTGTGTGTGTGTGTGTGTGTGTGTTGTGTGTGTGTGTGTGTGTGTGTGTGTGTGTGTGTGTGTGAGCCAGGTGTCTCAGGTATGTGTCAGACCCTGTCATTATGGCAGGAAGCTGCCTGAGAGTCTGTCTGTGGAGCAGAGGGTTTCTTCTCGATGTAAATCTATAGGTTACTAACGTAACCCCAGTTCTCAGAGTAACATGAAGAGGGAGTTTTTATTTATATTTTAACTTTATTATTACTTTATTTTCTTACTTTAATTCAACACCTTTAAAATGATTTTTGTCGAATTTATTTCATTATCTTCATTCATTTTTACCTTGGGTTTTGACTGTTTAATTTCTCATCTGTAAAAATTTTACTATTATTTATATTTGACCACTTGATTTTCTGTAGCTTTAATTATATTTGTACTTTTTTATTCCATTATTTTTTAAAAACGTGTTTTATCGACTATTTATTTTATTTTATGAGTTTTTATTGAATTGTCTTTTATCCTTCGTGTTATTATGTATTCATTCTAAACATTAACCTGTTTCCACTGGAACTAATGTGTTAAAGGTCAACCAGGTATCAACTCATTACTGTAACACACACCACACAACACACACACACACAACACACACACACACACACACACACACACACACACACACACATGGTTTAAACAGAGGGTGTGTGCTTTGTCAACACGGCCTCACTCAGGAACTCAGCAAACAGACAAGATGGTGGACAGAGATACTGGATTGTTCTCCCATTGTGTGTGTGTGTGTGTGTGTGTGTGTGTGTGTGTGTGTGTGTGTGTGTGTGTGTGCCTAGGTGAACGAGCAGCCTGCATACCATAGACCCCGGGCAGAAACGCTGACATCAGAACACAGGCATCCTCACACACACACACACACACACCACACACACACACACACACACCACACACACACACACACACACAAACACACACTCTCTGGTTGAGCAGGCTGGGCTAGTTTGAAGCTAACAGCTGTTCAAAGGGACGTTAGAAAAGACAGATCTTTGCCTCAGAGATAAAGTGTTGTTTTAATGAGAAACAAATGTGTGTTAAAGATAAATAAATGTTCTTTATTAAATTCCCAATTTGGGAATATTGTTTTGTTTACATCTGCAGGAGAGCGAGCTCACGCCAGCTGTTATCGTGGTGCGTTCAAGTGCTTTTTAGTTCAAGTGAGAATGTCTGGGAAAGATTAAAAATGAAGTTAATGGGTTCAACATCGTGAAGTCATATAAACGTGGAAGAATGTCATCATAAGCTGACTTCAAAATAAAGGCAATTATAAGAATAGGAGAAGAATGAAAGTCATTTAGAACGTACTTCAAAATAAAAGTCATTTAGAACATACTTCAAAATAAAAGTCATTTAGAACATACTTCAAAATAAAAGTCACTAAGAACGTACTTCAAAATAAAAGTCACTAAGAACGTACTTCAAAATGAAAGTCACTAAAAACGTACTTCAAAATAAAAGTCACTAAGAACGTACTTCAAAATAAAAGTCACTAAGAACGTACTTCAAAATAAAAGTCACTCAGAACGTACTTATATATAAAATAATGTCTCTGTGAAGATTTGAAATGGTTATGACTGAGAAGGAATGTGACTTTAAACCAGCTGTAGCTCCAAAATCACGCACGTAGCGCCACACAAAGCGTGCGGAGTCAGCTAAACTGAGCTCCTCTCTGCAGCGTGTTCATGCATTTAAACAGATCTATGAGTGGAAAATGTTATACTGAATGAATCTTTAAATGATGCATTTTCTCTGGTAGGTTCTGCAGCTTTACAAACATCTTATTCTGGGATTTCAGATGCAATGTATGGACTTATTATGCCTCCGTTTGCAGGTTATGACTCTTAGAAGAAATGGGTCTTTTTAAACCAGCTGTAGCTCCAAAAGCTAGCGCATCGCACCACATGAAGCGTGTTGAAGTAGTTAATATAAGACCCTTTCTGCAGCGTGTTCATGCATTCACACACTCTATGACTCTGAGAGGAAACTTGATGTTTTATACCAGCTCTGGCTGCAACAAGTACCAAATGTACACAATAAAAGCATGCTGAATCAGCTGTAATTAGCTTCTTTTTCCAGCGTATTCATGCATTTACACAGATCTTTAAGTGGGTTATTTTTACACTCAATTAAACTTTAAATCATGTGTTTTCTCAGGTAGGTTCTGCAGCTTTAGGAGCCTCTTATTCTGGGATTTCTGATGCAATTTACACATTAGAAGCATGTCGAATTGTTTAAACTAATCTTATTTTTGCAGCGTATTCATGCATTTTAGTGGATTATTATTATAAGAAGAAATGTGATTTAATACCAACATTGGCTAAAAAACAGTATTTAAAGGTCCCATGTCATGCTTTCCGGTTATTACCCGTCCCCTTGTGTTATGAAGGTTTTTCTGCATGTAAACGGTCTGCAGAGTCACAAACCCTCAAAGTACACCCTGTAGCGAGTAAAACTCTAACACAGAAAAGACCTGTCTATGCTGCCCCAGAACGCCTCATTGGAGATTTCTCTTTTTCTTCCTGGTACTAAGTGACGTAACGACGACCCAAATGGACCCATTGGTCCAAATGGACCAATCCGTGGAGCCGTTATGTCCGCGGAGCCGTTACGTTCACTCAATCTTTTCTCAGCTGCAGCTCCGCCGATTTCTCCTCCCTGAGACGGCGGGACGCGGCGAGGCTGTGAGTCGGTGTGTGAGCACACACACAAACTCCCAGCCAGGCTGCGGGTGTGTGTGTGTGTTCGGGCTGGGGCTGAACGATTAATCGATTTTAAATTGAAATCGCGATTTGAAATGACCTCAACAATGGAAATATGATCAGTAGAAATGGCCATGACATGGGACCTTTAACACCATAGAGCAGGGATGCCCAATACGTCGATGGCAAAGGTAGTGTGCGTAGATCGCATGGCATTTAAAAAAGCTGATTACCTTAGCCTTCCAATTTATACAATTCTACTAAAGAAAGGGTATCAAATTGACGTAATGACCAAAAATGTACTGAGTTGTATTGTGCCATACGGGTTCATGCAGTTCTGCAAGGTACACCACCATAAGGTATACTCAGTATATATATATATATAAATAATGCGCTTATGCGGCGCAATTGGTGTAAGCGCGCCAAAGTTCTCCGCCGCTGCGAGTTCACTAGCTCCCCCGTTGACACCGCAGCACAGAGGGCCTCATGCCTTTGCGTGGGGCGGCCCTGTAGGTAGATCATTTTGACTTGGTCATTTTAAAAGTAGCTCCCAAGCTGAAAAAGTGCGGGCACCCCTGCACTGGAGTATGCCGAATTATCTGAAATTAGCGTCTGCTTTGCACTGTGCCCATACATTTACACACATCTATGAGTGGATTTCTTTGAACTGAATTACACTTTAAATGGTGCATGTTCTCAGGCAGGTTCTGCATCTTATTCTGGGATTTCTGATGCAATGTAGACATTAAAGTATGCCGAATTACCTTAAATAAGCTTCTTTTTGCAGCCGATTCATTCGTTCACACAGATCTAAGAGTGGATTCTTTTAAGATTGAATTTAAACCTGTAATGATATGTTTTCTGTGATTAACGATGATATCTGGTCCCTCTGCAGGTCATTGATCCTCTGCAGATCATTGATCCTCTGATCTGATCACAGACAGACTGAGCTCCATGTGGCTCTCCGGAGGAATGTGATAATGAATGGCCTTCATACACACACACACACACACACACACACACACACACACACACACACACCCTTACACACACAGCTAAAGATAGCCCTCAGCCTGGTTTGTAGGAAACATTTCACACTCGTCTCTCCTTCACAATGACAACGTGCTGCCTTCACTTGCAGTGGGAAATGTTGGCATCACAAACACTAAGTATTAATTGATATCTGTGTGTGATGTGAGCCGATAAGTCAGGACACACTGAGGGAAGGTGTGTGTGAAGACTGGGGTGTGTGTGAAGACTAAGGTGTGTGTGAAGACTAAAGTGTGTGAAGACTACAGTGTGTGTGAAGACTAAAGTGTGTGTGTGTGTGAAGACTAAAGTGTGTATGAAGACTAAAGTGTGTGAAGACTACGGTGTGTGTGAAGACTAAATTGTGTGAAGACTACGGTGTGTGTGAAGACTACGGTGTTTGTGAAGACTACGGTGTGTGAAGACTAAAGTGTGTGAAGACTAAAGTGTGTGAAGACTACGGTGTGTGTGAAGACTACGGTGTGTGTGAAGACTAAAGTGTGTGAAACTAAAGTGTGTGAAACTAAAGTGTGTGAAGACCAGAGTTGGGTGGAGCGCGTTACAAAGTTACGCGTTACTGTAATAATATAACTTTTGTCGGTAACGGAGTAGTGTAACGCGTTACTTTTATAATTCAGTAATCACACTACAGTTACTAACATTGCCCCGACACGCGTTACTTCGTTACTTTTATAAAATCAGTCATAATCACACTGACAGACAAGAGGGGTTTCCGCCGCAGGTTTATATCTACGTAATCTGGCGACTTGCGCGTCCACATCTCCACGTGCAGTGCTGCATAAACATGGCTGAGTCAGCGATAACTTTCGAGGGGTGGAGGTATGCCCATTATATTGAGTTCGTCCGAAGAATAGACAGGAATGTGACGGTGAGGTGCAAACTGTGTCCAGGCCAGCAGCTGTTATCCACTGCTGTAAACACCACGTCAAACCTCAACAAACACCTGCAAAGAACACATGCTAAGGTGAAGCTAATAGCTAAGGACCCCGAACCCAGAGTGAGGATGTTGTTTTATACAGGCTATTTATTTGTAAAGTATTTGTTTATGTTGCCAGTGTCACATCACATTGATATGGCCCACTTGTTCCGTTACTACAGTGTTTCTCTTGAAATGCTCTTCACGTTGTTTCACAGACTGTTAGCTTGTTGTGGTAGGCTGTTAGCTTGTTGTGGTAGGCTGTTAGCTTGTTGTGGTAGACTGTTAGCTTGTTGTGGTAGGCTGTTAGCTTGTTGTGGTAGGCTGTTAGCTTGTTGTGGTAGGCTGGTAGCTTGTTGTGGTAGGCTGGTAGCTTGTTGTGGTAGGCTGTTAGCTTGTTGTGGTAGGCTGGTAGCTTGTTGTGGTAGGCTGTTAGCTTGTTGTGGTAGGCTGTTAGCTTGTGGTAGGCTGGTAGCTTGTTGTGGTTCTGGTAGCTTGTTGTGGTAGGCTGGTAGCTTGTTGTGGTAGGCTGTTAGCTTGTGTGTGTAGGCTGGTAGCTTGTTGTGGTAGGCTGTTAGCTTGTTGTGGTAGGCTGTTAGCTTGTTGTGGTAGGCTGTTAGCTTTTGTGTAGGCTGTTAGCTTGTTGTGGTAGACTGGTAGCTTGTTGTGGTAGGCTGTTAGCTTGTTGTGGTAGACTGGTAGCTTGTTGTGGTAGGCTGTTAGCTTGTTGTGGTAGGCTGTTAGCTTGTTGTGGTAGGCTGTTAGCTTGTTGTGGTAGGCTGTTAGCTTGTTGTGGTAGGCTGTTAGCTTGTTGTGGTAGGCTGGTAGCTTGTTGTGGTAGGCTGTTAGCTTGTTGTGGTAGGCTGTTAGCTTGTTGTGGTAGGCTGTTAGCTTGTTGTGGTAGGCTGTTAGCTTGTTGTGGTAGGCTGTTAGCTTGTTGTGGTAGGCTGGTAGCTTGTTGTGGTAGGCTGTTAGCTTGTTGTGGTAGGCTGGTAGCTTGTTGTGGTAGGCTGTTAGCTTGTTGTGGTAGGCTGTTAGCTTGTTGTGGTAGGCTGTTAGCTTGTTGTGGTAGGCTGTTAGCTTGTTGTGGTAGGCTGTTAGCTTGTTGTGGTAGACTGGTAGCTTGTTGTGGTAGGCTGGTAGCTTGTTGTGGTAGGCTGGTAGCTTGTTGTGGTAGGCTGTTAGCTTGTTGTGGTAGGCTGTTAGCTTGTTGTGGTAGGCTGTTAGCTTGTTATGGTAGGCTGGTAGCTTGTTGTGGTAGGCTGTTAGCTTGTTGTGGTAGGCTGGTAGCTTGTTGTGGTAGGCTGTTAGCTTGTTGTGGTAGGCTGGTAGCTTGTTGTGGTAGGCTGTTAGCTTGTTGTGGTAGGCTGTTAGCTTGTTGTGGTAGACTGTTAGCTTGTTGTGGTAGGCTGGTAGCTTGTTGTGGTAGGCTGGCAGCCTATTTTATTAAAGAGCATATACAAAGAAAGACTTGTGTTATGTCTTCCTTATTGCAATAGTAATTGGGGTGCAAGTGGAGTCTCGCAGAGGCAAACCTGTGGCGCGCTCACACTGTAGGTGCGCCGCAGTCTGCGTGATCTGCCTGTAGGTAGGGGCGGCCCTGCGAGTAAAGGAACGAGTAAAGGAACGAGTTACTTTATGTAGAGAGTAACGAAGTAGTGTAATACATTACTTTTTTTTAAAGTAATATGTAATATATTACTTTTTTTTTCGTAACGACCCCATCTCTGGTGATGACTACGGTGTGTGTGGAGACTAGAGTGTGTGAAGACTAAAGTGTGTGTGAAGACTAAAGTGTGTGTGTGAAGACTAAAGTGTGTGAAGACTACGGTGTGTGTGAAGAATACGGTGTGTGTGAAGTCTAAAGTGTGTGTGTGTGTGTGTGTGTGTGTGTGTGTGTGAAGACTAAAGTGTGTGTGAAGACTAAGTTGTGTGTGCAGACTAAAGTGTGTGAAGACTAAAGTGTGTGTGTGTGTGTGTGTGTGTGTGTGAAGACTAAAGTGTGTGTGAAGACTAAGTTGTGTGTGAAGACTAAAGTGTGTGAAGACTAAAGTGTGTGTGTGTGTGAAGACTAAAGTGTGTGTGTGTGTCAAGACTACGGTGTGTGTGAAGACTAAAGTGTGTGTGTGTGTGTGTGTGAAGACTACAGTGTGTGTGAAGACTAAAGTGTGTGTGTGTGTGAAGACTACGGTGTGTGTGAAGACTAAAGTGTTGTGTGTGTGAAGACTAAAGTGTGTGTGTGTGTGTGTGTGAAGACTACGGTGTGTGAAGACTAAAGTGTGTGTGAAGACTAAGTTGTGTGTGAAGACTACGGTGTGTGTGAAGTCTAAAGTGTGTGTGTGTGTCTGTGTCTGTGTGAAGACTAAAGTGTGTGTGAAGACTAAAGTGTGTGTGTGTGTGTGTGTGTGTGAAGACTAAAGTGTGTGTGAAGACTAAGTTGTGTGTGAAGACTAAAGTGTGTGAAGACTAAAGTGTGTGTGTGTGTGAAGACTAAAGTGTGTGTGTGTGTCAAGACTACGGTGTGTGTGAAGACTAAAGTGTGTGTGTGTGTGTGTGTGTGTGTGTGAAGACTACAGTGTGTGTGAAGACTAAAGTGTGTGTGTGTGTGTGTGTGTGTGAAGACTACGGTGTGTGTGAAGACTAAAGTGTGTGTGTGTGTGTGAAGACTAAAGTGTGTGTGTGTGTGTGTGTGTGAAGACTACGGTGTGTGAAGACTAAAGTGTGTGTGAAGACTAAGTTGTGTGTGAAGACTACGGTGTGTGAAGACTAAAGTGTGTGTGTGAAGACTAAAGTGTGTGTGAAGACTAAGTTGTGTGTGAAGACTACGGTGTGTGTGAAGACTAAAGTGTGTGTGAAGACTAACTTGTGTGTGAAGACTAAAGTGTGTGAAGACTAAAGTGTGTGTGTGTGTGAAGACTAAAGTGTGTGTGTGTGTCAAGACTACGGTGTGTGTGAAGACTAAAGTGTGTGTGTGTGTGTGTGTGTGAAGACTAGTGTGTGTGAAGACTAAAGTGTGTGTGTGTGTGTGTGAAGACTACGGTGTGGTGAAGACTAAAGTGTGTGTGTGTGTGAAGACTAAAGTGTGTGTGTGTGTGTGTGAAGACTACGGTGTGTGAAGACTAAAGTGTGTGTGAAGACTAAGTTGTGTGTGAAGACTACGGTGTGTGTGAAGACTAAAGTGTGTGTGAAGACTAAGTTGTGTGTGAAGACTAAAGTGTGTGTGAAGACTAAAGTGTGTGTGAAGACTAAGTTGTGTGTGAAGACTAAAGTGTGTGAAGACTAAAGTGTGTGTGAAGACTAAGTTGTGTGTGAAGACTAAAGTGTGTGAAGACTACGGTGTGTGTGAAGACTAAAGTGTGTGTGAAGACTAAGTTGTGTGTGAAGACTAAAGTGTGTGAAGACTAAAGTGTGTGTGTGAAGACTAAAGTGTGTGTGTGAAGACTAAAGTGTGTGTGAAGACTAAAGTGTGTGTGTGTGTGTGTGTGTGTGTGTGTGTGTGTGTGTGTGTGTGTGTGTAACAGATCTGTTGGAAAAGCTTTAATGTGTTTTAGGTTTTATTTTGAAGACAGCAACGACAACCGAGTAAAAAGAGAGAGATTATGATATAAATAATTAGAATACATTCAGACTGTATACACTATAAGATAATGAATACAAAATAAATTAAAGTCAATTCAATTAATTTAAAAATATAAATATGTTAATATTAAAAAAAACAAGTAGATAAAAATAAAATAAATAATACAATAAAAATGTAATAATAACAAACAAATAAATACAAATTAAATGAAAGGTTAAAAATAAGTAGAAAAATATAAAAAAAGAAATTAAAATAGTAGATGACGCCTATGTTTACGTTCCTGTACGCCTGTCTCTAGCCCCGCCTCTTCGATGACATCATCACAGTGATGAAAGACGGCGTGCTGTGATTGGTCGATGAGCCATGTGACGGAATCAGTAATGAGCTAATCTGAAGGAGACGATCCTCCAACTCATGATATCAGTTTACTGACTGAAACACACACACACACACACACACACACACACACACACACACACACACACACAGATAGCTGGGATGCCTTTAGCAGGCTAACTTTAGCTCGGTGTGCAGAGGTTAGTGTGTTTACAGCAACGTTCCTCGATTATTGACTTTAATCTGAGAAAAACACAAAATCCTGAATATATGTTATTTGTGCGCTCTGAGTATCTTAGTGAGCATAATCTTAATGCCACCTCAGTTTAAAGGTCCCATGCTTTTCTGGTTCGTACCCGTCCCCTTGTGTTCTGAAGGTTGTTCTGCATGTAACCGGTCTGCAGAGTCCCAAACCCTCAAAGTGCACCCTGTAGGGAGTAAACTCTAACAGTCTATGCTGCCCCTGAACGCCTCGTTGGAGATTTCTCTTTTTCCAGTGTTTACCTCCTGGGTCCTCTGACGTGGGGACACCCAGAGGCCACACCCTCTGCCAGCCTTTCACGAAACAAAGCTTCACAAACCTTTCAGCGGTTCATGCCGGATATGCACAGCGTAGGGCTCTGAAGAACGATGCTGTTCCTACTTTGTTTGGACCAGCGGGAGAGTCGGGTACACAACCTGTGAGTATCCATTGCTGTTTGTGTATTTATGATGTTTAAAACAAACAAGGTATCTACCACGACTGTTTGAATGGGTAAACGTTTTTCGGGCTGCTACGTTGGGATCGCGGAGAAATGCTCCCGGCAGACCCATTCTCACAGCGTTATCAACCTTTTTCTTACTCAATATCAAGCCACACTTATTGATTTTACTTCGGCTGTGAGTGTGTTTGTGCTCAGGATGAGTTTCGCTTGTTCTCCTGTATCGCCGACACGGAAGCCTGTCCGCTCCTCGCAGCTCGAGCAGCAACGAGCCTCGCAACGAGCCTCGCAGCAGCTCGCAGCTCGAGCAGCAACGAGCCTCGCAACGAGCCTCGCAACGAGCCTCGCAGCAGCTCGCAGCTCGAGCAGCAACGAGCCTCGCAACGTCCCGACCAATCAGAACACACTGGGCTCACAGGGAGGGGGGGCAGGAGCTCCAACAAGGCGTGTAGGACAGAGAGTGAATACACAGAGATGCTGAATGAGAAACCAATGTGAGTTTGGAACATTGAACGATGTAGATCTATTCTAGACCTCAACAATGGGATCAGTAGAAATGGCCACGGGACCTTTAAGAAGCATTATTAGATTATGAACACCTGCAGTCCTTCTTTTCAGGTATCAGGTTATATTATTAAATAGATATATATAATTATAATTAGTGGCATTCCTACTTTCTAAATATGGACATAAAGGAGCAACGGAGGAACAAATAAAGGTTGTTTTATTTGTATTTATTGTTTTGGGGTAAATGTAGTGTTTATGAAAAGGCACAACACATTTAAATAAACAGTGTTTTCAAACTAACCGTGACTTAACTCGCCCCTGACGGTCTGAAGAGATTTAATGTTTTGTATATTTTAAAGCATTGCATCGTATTATTTCTCAGTGCATTTTTTTTTTATTGGAGAAAAGAAATATAAAACATAATAATAATTTAAAGACAAATAATAACATTTTGAATGGAAAATACATGTTTTTTTCTTTCTGTTATATTGAATTATTTTAAATGATCCTTTTATACTTGTTTATTTTATTAAAGGCTCTCATAGGTCTTTAAAGTGTATCATTCTATGACATGTATTTATTATTATACCACAGGGTTATCATAGACCTATAGTCAATACAAATAAATTCATATTTAAATGTTATTAACTGGAGCTGAGTCACCGGGACACAACAAACAACAACAACAAACAAACAACAACAAACAGCTAGTACCGGCCCGGGCCTGTCGGTACCGGCAGACACACACACACACACACACACACACACACACACACACACACACACACACACACTTGGTCAGGAGTCAGAAAGTTTGGGGTGGGGGCGCTACTGAGCCCCACACACACACACTTCTCTCTCACACACTTTCTCTCTCTCTCTCTCACATACACTCTCACACACACAACACAAACTCACACACCACACAACACACACAACACACACACACACACACACACACACACACACACACACGGTAAGCTAAACTTTACTCACTAATTTAGTCCTCTTTGTAAGTTTCCCCGGGATGACGTCACTCCGGAGAGAGAGAGGGAGGCCGCGGCGGGGCGGAGAGTCCGGCCGAAAACCAGGCTCTATGTCCGGCTGTGATTCTTACCCAGAGCCGGTCCCTGGTTGCTCCGGTTCTTCTGTTAGGGGGGGAGGGGGGGTATAGTGACGGTAAACCGGAGAGTTACCGGAGAGTTAGAAACTTTAGAGAAAGAGAGGAAAGAGAGAGAGAGAGGCTGGCCGGGGCCTGGCCGCGCGGCGGTGTGCGAATGCGCGTCCCCGTGACGGAGGAAGGGGGGGGGTGGGGGGAGTCAGAGAGAGGCTGACCCGGAGAGAGGGGCCTGAATCCCCGCCCCGAGAGAGCCTCGACCCGCCCCTCCTCCGGAGAGAGGGCTCACTCTGACACACATTCAGAAAACTTACTTTAGAAACTGTGGGAAACTTTCATCTGGTCCAAAAACGCATCATATAAACCTCAATAACTCAGTGTCATCTGAACACACACACATTAAACTTATATTTTGAGTTTTAGTGACGTTTAATCTACCAGCAAATATTATCATTAATAAATCCATCCCGAATAAATGACCGTAAAACAACTTAGAAGTCATCAAAAAAGACGCTCCTGAACCTGCCTGAGAGTTTTGCTAGTTTAAAGTTTTATTTGGTTTTAAAATAATGACTTTACATTTTCTTGTAGAAATACTCTATACATTGTGAAAATGAGCTCCTGATAGTTAATTCGGCATACTTTTAATGCGAATGAAATATAATTAAATAAAGGGTTTTATACACAAATATCATAATTAAAACAGCGAAAAACTTTCATCTCATCAAATAAAATGCTTCATATAAACCATTAAAACTCAGTCACATCTGAACACACACAATTAACAGATACCTTTTGTAATTAAGTCAGACTTAAACTCTCAAAATGTGAAATTTTTATTAAAAACATCACAAATAAATGACCGTAAATCCACTTTGAAGTCATATAAAAAAGACGCTCCTGAACCTGCCTGAGAATCTCGCTATTTTTAAAGCAAGTCATTTACTTGTGAAATCACCGTATACAAAGTGAGCTTTAAATAGTTCATCCGGCTTACTTTGAACAGACAGAGGTCTCATTCTGATTTAAATCACTTTTACATACACATAAGCAATAAGAACAGCTGTTAATCTCATCCAAAAATGCTTGATATAAACCTCCACCACTCAGTCAGATCTGAACAGACACACATTACACTTATATTTGTGGTTTTATTGAAACTTAAACTAACAGAAAATATCATCATTATTAAATCCATCCAGAATAAATGACTGCAGAACCTGCCTAAGAATTTGAATGTTTTATTTTAATCCAGTCAAACTTTTACAAAGTGCTGTCAAAGTGCTGATTCTGCAGAATTATATATATATATATATATTATTGTGTAATAATTATTGATGCATTAACGTCTTAAACAGCTGGTAATGGTGGAGTTTTTTTTAAATTATAAAGTATAGTGACTTTTCAAATAAATGTAGTGCAGTGAAAAATGAATGAGAAAGTAAATGTTCCTTTCAGGTAAACACGTTTTCATCACCTGAGTTTCTGTGTGTGTTCCTGTCAAACATTACGAGAGTGTGTGTGTATGTGTGTGTGTGTGTGTGTGTGTGTGTGTGTGTGTGTGTGTGTGTGTGTGTGTGTGTGTGTGTGTGTCTATAAAATAGGAGGGGTGGGGTCAGGAAACACCTGGAAGTCAGGACACACACACACACACACACACACACACACACACACACACACACACACACACACACACACACACACACACCCGCGTGAAAGACGGCAATTCCTATAGAACCCTGCTCCACAGAGATGTAATGACAGAGAGTCACCGGAGGGGCGCTGCTGTTCTACTGCAGTTGATGTTTGAAATGAAGTACTTTGGCGCCCCCTGTGGGCTAAACATGAGAATTACACCAGGTCATTTGTGATAATCTCAATGTAGCGGAGAAAAGTAATTATTCTAAATAAATAAAATTGTAAAAATTAAAAGTACAATAACTATATTAATAATTATTTTTATCTTATTGTATTTAATACACAATATATGTTTCCAGCTACTTGCTCAGCTCCTTACAGGGCGGATCTAGACAAATATTCATGGGGTGGCAAGAGGGGGCAGGAGATTCTGAGGGGTGGCATCCCCTGGCAGAAGTATATGCTGATTTAATCGCAGTCATATCAATCAATGTTAACTTGGAAAGCCACAATATTAATATTTTAACTCAATAACATTAGGTGACATTATTGTGGCACATCAGTAAAGCCTTACATAGAAATATATAAGGTGGCAGACATCATTTAATGAATTTTAACTGAACAATAACTGAATGAGTTTGTTTCACTCTTAGACCAGCAGGGGTACCAAATCTATGCAGACTGCTGCAATAAGTACATTAATTAACTGTCTCATCGATGTTTGTCTGAATGAATATGATACTATTAACAATCATATTATTCCTATCAGCTGTCAATCACTGTTATGATTCACATATTCATTTATTATTGAATAAACTATATTTTTTGGAGGAGTTAATGATGAATGTTCCTCAAGATGCTTGCTCACCCTCCTTCAAATTTGAAAGACAAGTAATTATATCATGTATCAAATCAAAAGATCAAAGGAACAGTTCAGCGCCCCACGACTTTACTGCAAACAGTTACAACCTTTACATCAGAAAGAACAAACATTAAAGAAGTGACTAACTGCATCAGTTAGGGTTAAAAACGTGTATTCAGCTAAAACATATACATCGCTGCAGTTATTATCCAGTGGAAAGCCCTTACCTACTGGCCTAGTTAAACCAAAGTGGTTACTTTCTGTTGGCTGGGCAGTGACGTTTGACACACCGTCTGATTTGACTTTCTCAGGACTTAAAACTGTTTTTTGGGGCAGACCCCCACAAAGAAAAAATTATACACACATACAGGTCATCATCTTAACAGTTTGTTATGCTCATCGAGTCATCCGTGAGCAGAGCATCAAGTTGCATATTAACAGCTGAATGCGCGATTACCATGTTCAGCAAAACGCCTCACAAACTGATTAAGATCCAAAGCTTTAGTGCGTTTTGATTCAATGCTGAGTGCAGCCAAACTGACAGTCTCTTCTCTGTCATTGTAGACCGTACCTCATTCCTTCCGTCTACTTGGGTCCGAATGCTTCTCGTTTTGCGTCCCCCCGTACAAATGAAATCGCCGCCAATCATATTTCCAAGCTTGCGCCATATTACAAGACTCGCGTCTTGTGCTGCATTCACTTGCACTCGGACATTAGAGATTTTCTCTCATAGTCCGATGAGCCACAACTTTTCTTTCAAAACAAAGATGCCAACTGGGGTGGCAGCTGGGGTGGCAAGGCTATTTTTTAGGGTGGCAGTTGCCACCCCATGCCACCCCGGTAGATCCGCCCCTGGCTCCTTATTATTTTTGTAACTCATATTTTTTTATATTCTAACATTGATTTCCTGTGTGCTATGATGAGTTAATTTCCTCCTGGGAAAATGGAAAAATGTAGTTTTGTTTATAACTGTTCTTCTGAAGAAAGACACCCCATGGGATCTGTAATATAAAAAAAGATCTTACACATTTCTGTGAAAATACTCAAGAAAACCGATTCAGCGTTAGAGAAATGCTTCCTGTTTACGTGACTGAAAACATTTAGTGCCACGGAAACAAATATGTAAACAAATATTCCTCACAGGAAACGCAATAAAACATGTACACACACGTACACACACGTACACACACGTACACACACATACACACACACGTACACACACGTACACACACGTACACACACGTACACACACGTACACACACTTCTTATGTGCAGACCAAGAAAATGTCCAACTTTGATAAAAACACAAAAATATAGTTTAATGATATATTCCCTTCACAGTGCAGAATTGTTAACTTCATAAAAATTCAAAAGTATTTTTACATTTTTCCCT
Source organism: Dissostichus eleginoides (assembly GCA_031216635.1). Taxonomy (NCBI): domain Eukaryota; kingdom Metazoa; phylum Chordata; class Actinopteri; order Perciformes; family Nototheniidae; genus Dissostichus; species Dissostichus eleginoides. The sequence continues at coordinate 1,363,038 of CM062286.1, forward strand.
TAAATTTTCTATTTAACTTTTTTAACAGTTGTCTCAAAATATTGTAACTATAAAAAATTATTCAATCAACATTTTGTTACTGAAATATTTCAATTTACAATTATTAACAATTTACAAATATATCCGTTATTACAGTTTTTCCTGAAATATTTAGAGTTTTTTTCATCCTCCAGAAAATATATCTCTATTTAAATGATTACAAAATTTCTTTCAATATTACTTTTTCTCTTGTGTAATTTCCAAAAGAGCTGCCTTGTTTGGTTCGGGTTGAAAAGCTTTCGTCCAATCAGCTGCCTCGTAGCACAACCATTAAGTGTCCAATGTTTGTAAGTAGTGGTATGCAAGAGAAGCGCAAACACATGGATTGATTTGTGCACAAAGACATAAATAATTATTATAATCTGCTTTAAGTTCAGAGCACCTTTGAATAAATAAATACAACTAGCAAACTAAATATACAAGAAGATAAAGTTGATTTCATGCAAATCTTTCCGCCTCTGCAATCTCCCGAAAAGGCATTTTGGGTAAAAATTAACTATGATTAAATATCTTTGTTAAGAGATATGTGAATTTCTAAAGGAGCCTCCCTGTTGGTCTAGCTGTCATCCAATCAGATCGTTTCTCCTGGAATACAAAAACAAATTTGTCTCAAACAATCATTTTTTTCGCCAAAGAGGTCCAGCTTTCGTCCAATCAGGAGCCTCGTAGCACAGCCATTAAGAGTCCAATGCTAGGGAAGTGTACCATCATGGTTTAGGGGACATTGGGTGTTGGATTGAGTCTTCGTAATAAAAAATGCCACCAAACTAGTCAAGCCTTCGTCCAATCAGGTGCCTCCTACAACCCAAGAGTACCGTCATGGTTTAGGGGAACAAATAGAAGAACTTTTCAAATATGCCGACAAACCAATCAAGCTTTCGTCCAATCATGTGCTCGTAGGACACCCAAAAACTGTCCAATGCTAGTAAGTGTCCTTTGGAAGAGTACCATCATGGTTTAGGGGGACATTGGGCTGTTTCTCCGGCGGTTCAGCGATATGGCGGCGGCGATGGACCCCCGGCGGCCGGACAGCGAGGTGCGTGCTTCCCTCAGGTTGTCCCTGAACCTGCGGGTGGAGTAGTAGTAAAGCACCGGGTTGATGGCGCTGTTGGACGCAGCCATGCACAGCGTCACGGCAACCACCCTCTGCAGCGGTGCCGTGACATCGCAACTCCAGCCGGCAAACATGGCGTGAAGATGCACCGAACGCATCACGTGGTACGGCAGGAAACACACCACGAATGTCACCATCACCATAGCGACAAGGTGTACGGAGCGCCGGCGGTTGCATTGGCGAAGTCGTGCGGACGGACCCTCGGCGCCGTGGAGGCTTGAGCGTCTGGTGAGGCGGCGCACGATCCGACTGTAGCTCAGCACGATGGTGAGGAAGGGAAGCAGGAAACCGATCAACAGCGCCACGTAGTTCATGATCAGAACCCTCCACGATAAGGAGCGAGTCGGAGGGTCGAAGCAGTGGAAAACCCCCGATCTGAGAGAAGGACAGATCAAAAGGGATGTTTTGTATGTTGGGTAGGGGATAGGTATTTTCTTTCCTTTGACAGACAAATTGTTCTGTGCTTTTTTTAATGTGCTGAAAGTGCCTTGTCTGCAAAATATCAAATGAAAAGATTTGTATATTTTTTTTTTTTAAATGTAGGAAGTGAGAAGTAAACCACTATATTGCCAAAGGTGTGAATGTGTAATGAAAACCTAAATATCAATATTACACATAAAATACAAAAAAAGTTAATGGTGGTGACATTATATAATAATTATATAACATTTTATTGTATATATATATATATATATATTTATTATGTATTTAATGAAAGATAACAGTAAAAATCTAAATCTAAAGGGACGTTAAAAATTATGTACTTTGGCGCCCCCTGCAGGCTGGATAGGAGAATTACACCAGGTAAAACTAATGAAGGTGTGAATATGTTATAAAAATCTTTTTTAATGTAATTATTACACAAAATGTAAAAAAGGTAATGGTTGTGAAATTATCTCATTATTATATTACATTTTATTTTATATTTTTTATAATGTATTATATTGAAGCTCAACAATAAAAAAACACTTTTTTAGCATTTTTTAAAATTAATTTTTAAAATGTAATTGATAATGGACACAGAAAATAAAATACATCAAAATGAAAGAAAAAATTCTATAAAATATTTTAAGTTTATTGTTTCCTGTCTCACCTGCAGATCCTTCCCTGGAGCAGGAAGGGTGCGGAGGCCACGCCCACAAACAACCAAACTCCCAAACAGACCAATAGGGCTTTAGTGGGCGTGGCCAGAGCGCGATGACGCAGGGGCCGTGTCACCGCGAGCCACCGGAGCACGCTCAGTAGAGTCAGGAAGAGGATGCTGCGCGGGAAATTATTTTATTTATATTATTTTAATATTACAACTTCTCTTCTAGAAATACCACACATTGTTTATGTTCTGCCTGAGACTATTGAATATTTCTTAAAATATTGCTAATAATACCATATTTTTCTGAAGATATTAATAATTTTTACCTCCGAATAAATATATATACTTCTTTCGTGAAACGATAAAAAAAATGTAAATAAAGATTTTTTTCTCGTAAAAAATAACAACATTCTATTTTGAATTTAAACTTTTTTTTTCCAGTTCCAAAATTAATGCAAACAAACTATTTTTTGCCAAAGTTTCCATCGTAAAATATTACAAATTGAATTTTGAACCTACTCTTCGAACACCTTAAATTAAGATTACTCCTTGATTGACTTGACTTGATTGAAAATATGTATTTTAGCCAGAAGAATAGTTGTATTTATCAACTGTGTGCGGTCTTCATCTAAAAGCCCAAATAAAATATTAAAGGACGTAAATGTAAATTCAATATTTGCCGCCAAATAATTTGCAAAACATTATGATTTGTGTGGAAAATGTTTCATTATGAAGATTTATTTTTCTTTTAACCTCTTTTCCTTTCTCTTTCTTGATCCTCCTTAGCAACGGTCATTACAGTCCTTGGCAACGGTCATTACAACCTTTGACTGTTGTACTGGATTTACAACGTGTCACATGTTCTGAATCGACCAATCAGAACTTTATTTAGCCTCCGTATTGTTTATGGTTGAATGTGGGCCGCGAACGTTATTTTGATTCTTAAGTGGCCCTGAGTTGAAAAAGGTTGGGAACCGCTGCTCTAATATTACACATATCTGCTCTAAGTGTTAAAATGTACTTCAGTGTTTGTTACCTCGTGTACAGGTTGACGTAGAAGCAGTAGACGTAGAGTCTGCACAGCCAATCAGAAAAAGTCCAGACGCGTCCACTGAAGTAATAATGAAGCCTCAGAGGCAGCGTGAGCGAGAAGCTGAAGTCTGATAGGGCGAGGTTCGTCATGACGACACAGGAGGCGGAGCTTCTGCAGGGAAACAGGAAGAGATTACATGTGTATTATTTTTTTTAACCCTAACCCTAACCAGCACTATTATTATTTATTTTTAAAAGTATTATTATTATTGTTTTTTCAACACTTTTATAACAATACTAAAAACACTAATATTATTATTTTATAACACTATTATTATTATTATTATTATCATTTACATTACTTTTTTGTTAAATTATTCTTATTATAATGATCAATAACACTATTAGATATATTTGTAACGCTATTATTATTCTTTTTTTTAAAACATTTTTATAATCATAATTATTTCATTTATTCTTCAACGCTATTATTATTAATATTATTATTCTTATGTTATTCATTTTCTTTGGAGATTTTGAAAGATGTTTTCTCATAAATTAAACTCAACAGGAAGTACAAACTTAAGGTTTTGTAGAATATGATCTTTTCTTAAAGCATATTTTTAACATTAAAACAAATAATGAAGTCTCCCAGTGAGAGCTGTGTTTCTCAGTTGTTTATTTACATTTGTTTCGTAAATGTAAATAAACAAATATGCAAAACCCTCCTGGCCAACAAATATCAAAGGATAACCTTCATTTTGTGGACAGGTGTTATTATTATTATATATAATAATGTAATCGGAGTTACAGCAGCTCTCTGTGTGTCATAAAGGCGTTAGTGTTGAGTTTGCAGTTTAATGCAAATTAAATTCAAACCGTCTCTTCTGAACGTTACTGATAATATCTGACCACTTAGAAACTGAGATCATTTGTTTCTAACGACATCTCTCCTCAGTCTCATATTTACAGAGTGATGTCTGCGTGTGACTGAACACACACACCATTCTCCTGCTGACGGAGAACTGGGCGGATGAACACACACACCATTCTCCTGCTGACGGAGAACAGGGCGGATGAACACACACACCATTCTCCTGCTGACGGAGAACTGGGCGGATGAACACACACACCATTCTCCTGCTGACGGAGAACTGGGCGGATGAACACACACACCATTCTCCTGCTGACGGAGAACAGGGCGGATGAACACACACACCATTCTCCTGCTGACGGAGAACTGGGCGGATGGTCGGGGAAATACAACAAAATGAAAACACTAAAACAAATTAAATATTTAAATATTAAATATATTTATATATAAATAAAAATAAGAAAGCTGCAAACATGATGATGCCTGTTGTTGATTTGCATAAAACACAAACTGGTTATTCGCGTTTTATCTGAGCGGTAAATCCCCTGAACGAGGCACGTTCTGCAGAGGGGGGGGGGGGGGGGTATGCAGTGCGTTATTATTGTGTGTTTACCTGCGGCTCCTCTGCAGGATGAAGACGGCGAGCGCCCCCCCGTTACAGATCAGGGCGACGGGGAACAGCAGCAGGTAGGTGGCGCTGTACGCCCGTACTTAAAGGAGTCTCGGAACACACCCCCCACTGACGAGCTGTTACTCACGCACGCTGAAAACACAGATTTTAAGATAAGTGAAAATATTTCTTAATTATTCAATTAAAAACATCAATTAGAGTTGAAAATGTTGAGAACAAGAAAGCGATATCTCATGAATTCAAGGCAAAATAAATTCAATATTTTATGAAAACTAGTGTGAATAATTTGTAATTTTCAAGTAAAAAAAGGTGTAATATTCGACGAAAAACTAAAAAGTTAGAGGGAAAATGTTGTGATGGTTTGAAGGAACAGAAAGAGAAGAAAAAAACGTCAATTCAATTTGAAGAAAATGTTGAGAATATATTTTTATGAATCAATAGTTTACATTTTTAAGGAAAACACTTTTGTAAATATAAAAACTTTATCTGAGGAAAATAAAGTGAGCAAAGACTTTGGAGAAAAAAGTCTTAATCATTTCCTTATTGGGAAAACAAAGGTAAAATATTTTAAGAACAGATATCAAATGAATTCAACAAAAACCGTTTCAGATATTTCCAGGAAGAAAGTGAGAAAAACATTCGGAGATAAATTCACGATAACTAATAATATTCCTAATAATGTTCATCAACGACTTAATTATTATTATCATACTACGAGTTTTCTGACGTGTTATGTTTATATATGCTAATGATGCTAATGATGCTAATGATGCTAATGATGCTAATGAGGCTAATGATGCTAATGAGGCTAATGAGGCTAATGATGCTAATGATGATGATGATGCTAATGAGACTAATGAGGCTAATGAGGCTAATGATGCGAATGATGCTAATGATGCTAATGAGGCTAATGAGGCTAATGATGCTAATGAGGCTAATGATGCGAATGATGCTAATGATGCTAATGAGGCTAATGAGGCTAATGATGCTAATGAGGCTAATGAGGCTAATGATGCTAATGATGATGATGATGCTAATGAGGCTAATGATGATAATGATGCTAATGAGGCTAATGAGGCTAATGAGGCTAATGATGATAATGATGCTAATGAGGCTAATGAGGCTAATGAGGCTAATGATGCTAATGAGGCTAATGATGCTAATGATGATGATGATGCTAATGAGGCTAATGATGATAATGATGCTAATGAGGCTAATGAGGCTAATGATGCTAATGATGCTAATGAGGCTAATGAGGCTAATGATGCTAATGAGGCTAATGAGGCTAATGATGCTAATGATGATGATGATGCTAATGAGGCTAATGATGATAATGATGCTAATGAGGCTAATGAGGCTAATGAGGCTAATGCTAACTTTTTGTTATTTTGGTAGCAGTAAAACAAAAAAGTATTTCCAGGTGTGTCTAAAACAAATGTTATTCCTGTAATCCGATACCAGGAAACTGTGTGTGAGTGAGTGTGTGTGAGTGTGTGTGTGTGTGTGTGTGAGTGTGTAGGTGTGTGTGTGTGTGTGTGTGTGTGTGAGTGTGTGTGTTTGTTAAACAAAGCAGTCCTTGTTAGTGAAACACCTGCTGACAGTATTTGAATGAAGAGTTTGATCATTTGGGTTTTTATGGATTTCTTTGTAGTTTCTCGTCTTGGAGGATGTTGGTTTCTTTGTAGTTTCTCGTCATGGAGGATGTTGGTTTCTTTGTAGTTTCTCGTCATGGAGGATGTTGGTTTCTTTGTAGTTTCTCGTCATGGAGGATGTTGGTTTCTTTGTAGTTTCTCGTCATGGAGGATGTTGGTTTCTTTGTAGTTTCTCATCTTGGAGGATGTTGGTTTCTTTGTAGTTTTTCGTCATGGAGGATGTTGGTTTCTTTGTAGTTTCTCATCATGGAGGATGTTGGTTTCTTTGTAGTTTCTCATCTTGGAGGATGTTGGTTTCTTTGTAGTTTCTCGTCATGGAGGATGTTGGTTTCTTTGTAGTTTCTCGTCATGGAGGATGTTGGTTTCTTTGTAGTTTCTCGTCTTGGAGGATGTTGGTTTCTTTGTAGTTTCTCGTCATGGAGGATGTTGGTTTCTTTGTAGTTTCTCGTCTTGGAGGATGTTGGTTTCTTTGTAGTTTCTCGTCATGGAGGATGTTGGTTTCTTTGTAGTTTCTCGTCATGGAGGATGTTGGTTTCTTTGTAGTTTCTCGTCATGGAGGATGTTGGTTTCTTTGTAGTTTCTTGTCTTGGAGGATGTTGGTTTCTTTGTAGTTTCTTGTCTTGGAGGATGTTGGTTTCTTTGTAGTTTCTCGTCATGGAGGATGTTGGTTTCTTTGTAGTTTCTCGTCTTGGAGGATGTTGGTTTCTTTGTAGTTTCTCGTCTTGGAGGATGTTGGTTTCTTTGTAGTTTCTCGTCTTGGAGGATGTTGGAACCTCTCATTGAACCTCTCATTGAACCTCTCATTGAACCTCTCATTGAACCTCTCATTGAACCTCTCATTGAACCTCTCATTGAACCTCTCATTAAACCTCTCATTGAACCTCTCATTGAACCTCTCATTGAACCTCTCATTGAACCTCTCATTGAACCTCTCATTGAACCTCTCATTGAACCTCTCATTAAACCTCTCATTGAACCTCTCATTAAACCTCTCATTGAACCTCTCAATGAACCTCTCATTGAACCTCTCATTAAACCTCTCATTGAACCTCTCATTGAACCTCTCATTAAACCTCTCATTGAACCTCTCAATGAACCTCTCATTGAACCTCTCATTAAACCTCTCATAGAACACGTTCTCCACAGCTGACGAGGAGCAGATGTTTATTAAAGTGTGTGTTCGCTGCGTTTCCTCTGAGTTTCTGCAGCGCCGCCTGTGAAAAGTGTTTATGCTAAACCTCTAGTAAAAATGTCCGACATACACACAACGTGACCTTCGACCTCTGTGTTTATATTTACTGTCACTGGAAATGCACTTCAACGTCTCCTCACGTCTGATTTAAGACCGTTAGAAATGCCTTTTTATCGTCTTTCTGAGTTTTGATAGTTGTATCTTCTTTGCAGCTCATTTGTTGGTAAATGTTTGGAGGTGCTTTGCTGAGTGTCTGGAGGCGTCTCGAGTCAGTCATTTGGTTTCTGTGGTCATTTTGAGTCACTTTAAAGAGGCTCTTTCATGATATCTGTGGTTTCCCCTCTCCTGTAGTGTGTTAGGTGTTAGTGGAGGTAAATGGTCTGCAAAGGCATGTTTAATCTGAGGTTTAACGTAAACACTGTTGCTGAAGAAACTCAGAGGAAACTCTACAAACAACTCGTTTAGTTTCAATCCCTTTAAGACAGGAGTTCAGGAGCAGAACCAAGAACATGTGTTAAAAACTGGGTTTAAAAACTAAACCGTCCTCTTTAACCTGTTGAGCCCCGAGCCTGTTTCCAGGTCTCAGGCTCGAAAATGACATTCCCAGAACAAATGACCATATCTTCTAAAAGGGGAAAATTAATAATCTTTTTTCTCAAAGCAATGATAAACCTGTGAGTTGGATGTAAAAGAGTCAGAATCAATATAGATGTTTTTATTTTAAAGTCAATTCAGATTGAACATAGTAAAAAAATGTAAATGATAGTGTCCGTCCAAAAAATAAACATTACTTGTAGTGAAACCAGCCTTGAATGATGGGATCGGAGACTAAAAGCTTTAGGAATCCAAACTATAACATATGATAAGTAGCCTGCATCAAGATCGATGCAAAACAAGTGACATTTGACCTTTTTAGAGAGGTTTAGAAAAAACCCACTTCTGGGGTCATTTGGGTGGATTTTCCATATCTCTGCCCCCCTCGGTGGATCTTGCGGGGGCTGCCGGGCTTAACGGGTTAACTGACAGATCTTCTATTATGAGATGTTTAATTAGAGAAAATACACTAAATTATCACTAAAAAAACGCCTCCTTTGGACTCCTTTGTTTACTTCCTGAACATAGTGACATCACTACGGAACACTCCTATTGGCTAGGATTCAACACATTGACGTAAAACAAACTTCTAACATCTAACGCAAACTAGTCTCCTATTACTTTACTTTTGACACATTAAGAACATTTTGCTGATAAAAACTATTTATAATTAACCAACATTTTTACAACTTTACTTATATTTGAGTATTTAACCAGCGTTAGCGGTTAGCTACGTTATTTAGCTCGGCAGGACTCAGCTAACGCTAACGCTAAATAGCCTCCTAATACTTTAACTTTTCACACTTTAATTAAATGATAAAACTTCTGCTTGTAAACTTTTTTGTTTACATAAATATTTTTATTTCTAAGTTTGTTTGTGTTATATATATATATATATATATATATAATATATATATATATATATATATAATATATATATATATATATAATATATATATATATATATATCTATCTATATATAATATATATATATATCTATCTATATATATATATATATATCTATCTATATATATATATATATATATATCTTACAAAACCATTTACATTAATAATGTAAACGCAAAATAACACATAATGCAGGTAAGGTAATAAACAATAAGAAACATAATCATTAATAAAACATAATAATGTCATTTTTATAAAATACACATGAAGGGCATTCTTTAAGTATACTTGTACTTTTATACTCTGAGTGTTTAACAAACCATAACACCTTTTAAGGCTCTGAATTTAAAGAACCTAAATATTAAAGGGCTTTATTTTGAAAGGTCGTCACTCACCGTTCATCCTGTTCTCATCTCTTTTATTTCATTTCATTTTTATTCTCCGTCCCTCCGTCCCTCCGTTTATCCCTCCGTTTATCCCTCCGTTTATCCCTCCGTTTATCCCTCCGTTTATCCCTCCGTTTATCCCTCTTCTCCTGCGGCGAGAAACCCTCAGTGAGTGTCTGAGCGAGAGACAGAGAGTGTGAGTTTGTGTAATGGATTTCCTAGGAAGTGGGCGGGCCGAGCACACACACACACACACACACACACACACACACACACACACACACACACACACACACACACACACACACACACATACACACACCCACACCCACACACACACACACACACACACACACACCCACACACACGCACACACACACACCAGTTGCGGTCAGATTCCTCTCTGGAATTTAAATGTGTCTAGAACCAATAGAAGTGAAAACGTGACCGAACATGCTTCATGTTGACACACACACACACACACACACACACACACACACACACACACACACACACACACTGACACACTGACACACACACACACACTGACGCACACTGATACTCTAGAAAAAAATCCCAAATCTTCCACAGCTGGTTTTTAAATGTTATTTATTTAGGGAAATACAGAAAAATACTTTACAACCCTCCGATTTCAAACCTGGTTCAGTGGTCCAGAGTTTCATAGTGTACGACAGTATTGTAAGTATCTAACAGAGCAGCAGGGGGCAGCAGAGCTCTGCAGATCAACCTTTATCATCAGGGTTAAAACCATGGACGCGGGAAGGGGGAGTGCTGAGGGGGCTGCAGCACCCCCATCTGTTGGCGGAGAGTTGTAACTGCAACGCCAAAAAGTTCACTAAACAAATCAATACAAAAGTTTTATTTTGAGTTACTATTTTTGAGTTATCATTTTAGTGAAAGCAGTCTATAAAAAGCTTCACTATATAAGAGAAAGTGATAATAAGGTGTGCTTCTTCTGTTGCTCTGCTATAGAAAAGAAGCTCGTCAGTGCAGACAAGATCAGGGATGGGAGTTTTGTGAAAGGAGTGTTTAACAACTGGCGAAAGGCAGAGGAAACATTTAGGGAGCAGGAGAAGTCCCATCAACACACAGGCCGTCAACAAACTGGCAGCATTAAAACGAACACCGATGAATGCGCTGCTCTCACAAGCTGTTGCTAACGACCAAATGACTGCATTTAATATGACGTTATACAGGGCCGCCCCTCCCTACACGCAGATCACGCAGACTGCGTGGGGCCTCACCTCGCGGATGGGGCCTCACCTCGCGGATGGGGCCTCATTTTGCGGAGGGAGCCTCATCTGAAGCGCAAACACCGGTACACCTGCAGTGTAAACGCCACAGTTTCGCCGCTGCGACGCTCCACTAGCAGCCCCCCCCCCCCCCCCCTGAGTTCAGTTATGAAAACACGTCAGAATCTACCAGTGTATTCTGTATTAACATGCATCGCAGCATTAAGAGTCATGAACTCCCTCTTTCTAACTCAAGCTAATGATAACAATGAGTGAACCGTTCAGATCGAGCTCCAAACACACATTTCCTGGATCTGTGAACTTCCTGGTTTGTATTTGTAATACGATACGATATACTTTATTGTCCCCAGAAACATGTGAAGAGATTAACTGATGCCAAACAGGATGGTTTACATACTTTAGACACACACACACACACACACACACACACACACACACACACACACACACACACACACACACACACCAGTTGCGGTCAGATTCCTCTCTGGAATTTAAATGTGTCTAGAACCAATAGAAGTGAAAACGTGACCGAACATGCTTCATGTTGACACACACACACACACACACACACACACACACACACACACACTGACACACACACAGACACACACTGACACACACACACACACTGACACACACTGATACTCTAGAAAAAAATCCCAAATCTTCCACAGCTGGTTTTTAAATGTTATTTATTTAGGGAAATACAGAAAAATACTTTACAACCCTCCGATTTCAAACCTGGTTCAGTGGTCCAGAGTTTCATAGTGTACGACAGTATTGTAAGTATCTAACAGAGCAGCAGGGGGCAGCAGAGCTCTGCAGATCAACCTTTATCATCAGGGTTAAAACCATGGACGCGGGAAGGGGGAGTGCTGAGGGGGCTGCAGCACCCCCATCTGTTGGCGGAGAGTTGTAACTGCAACGCCAAAAAGTTCACTAAACAAATCAATACAAAAGTTTTATTTTGAGTTACTATTTTTGAGTTATCATTTTAGTGAAAGCAGTCTATAAAAAGCTTCACTATATAAGAGAAAGTGATAATAAGGTGTGCTTCTTCTGTTGCTCTGCTATAGAAAAGAAGCTCGTCAGTGCAGACAAGATCAGGGATGGGAGTTTTATGAAAGGAGTGTTTAACAACTGGCGAAAGGCAGAGGAAACATTTAGGGAGCATGAGAAGTCCCATCAACACACAGGCCGTCAACAAACTGGCAGCATTAAAACGAACACCGATGAATGCGCTGCTCTCACAAGCTTTTGCTAACGACCAAATGACTGCATTTAATATGACGTTATACAGGGCCGCCCCTCCCTACACGCAGATCACGCAGACTGCGTGGGGCCTCACCTCGCGGATGGGGCCTCACCTCGCGGATGGGGCCTCACCTCGCGGATGGGGCCTCATTTTGCGGAGGGAGCCTCATCTGAAGCGCAAACACCGGTACACCTACAGTGTAAACGCCACAGTTTCGCCGCTGCGACGCTCCACTAGCAGCCCCCCCCCCGCACCCGCACCCCACACCCCCAACTCTGACTGACTTCCTGCGCCCCTGGTTAAAACATGAGTTCAGTTATGAAAACACGTCAGAATCTACCAGTGTATTCTGTATTAACATGCATCGCAGCATTAAGAGTCATGAACTCCCTCTTTCTAACTCAAGCTAATGATAACAATGAGTGAACCGTTCAGATCGAGCTCCAAACACACATTTCCTGGATCTGTGAACTTCCTGGTTTGTATTTGTAATACGATACGATATACTTTATTGTCCACAGAAACATGTGAAGAGATTAACTGATGCCAAACAGGATGGTTTACATACTTTAGACACACACACACACACACACACACACACACACACACACACACACACACACACACACACACACACACACACACACACACACACACACGCACGCAAGCACACCGTCACCGTCACCGGTGGGGCGCTGCTGTTCTACTGCGGTTGATGTTTGAAATGAAGTACTTTGGCGCCCCCTGTGGGCTAAACATGGAATTACACCAGGTCATTTGTGATCATCTCAATCTAGCGGAAAAAGTAATTCTTCAAAATAAATACAATTGTAAAAAATAAAAGCAAAATAACTACATTAATAATTATCTTATTTTATTTAAGACAAAATATATATATTTCCAGTCCATTTCCCAGCTCCTTATTATTATCTCCTTTTAATATTTTTTAGTGGAAATACATATGAAAAGTGCGCAAAGCTCCCGAAAAATATTAGTGCGAATGAATATTTTAAATATGAAAGAAATAATGTAGTTTTGTCCTAACTGTTCTTCTGAAGAAAGACACCCCATGGGATCTGTAATATAAAAAAAGATCTTACACATTTCTGTGAAAATACTCAAGAAAACCGATTCAGCGTTAGAGAAATGCTTCCTGTTTACGTGACTGAAAACATTTAGTGCCACGGAAACAAATATGTAAACAAATATTCCTCACAGGAAACGCAATAAAACATGCACACACACGTACACAGACGTACACACACGTACACACACGTACACACACTTCTTATGTGCAGACCAAGAAAATGTCCAACTTTGATAAAAACACAAAAATATAGTTTAATGATATATTCCCTTCACAGTGCAGAATTGTTAACTTCATAAAAATTCAAAATATTTTTACATTTTTCCCTTAAATTTTCTATTTAACTTTTTTAACAGTTGTCTCAAAATATTGTACCTATAAAAAAATTATTCAATCAACATCTTGTTACTGAAATATTTCAATTTACAATTATTAACAATTTACAAATATATCCGTTATTACAGTTTTTCCTGAAATATTTAGAGTTTTCTTCATCCTCCAGAAAATATATCTCTATTTAAATGATTACAACATTTCTTTCAATATTACTTTTTCTCTTGTGTAATTTCCAAAAGAGCTGCCTTGTTGGTTCGGGTTGAAAAGCTTTCGTCCAATCAGCTGCCTCGTAGCACAACCATTAAGTGTCCAATGTTTGTAAGTAGTGGTATGCAAGAGAAGCGCAAACACATGGATTGATTTGTGCACAAAGACATAAATAATTATTATAATCTGCTTTAAGTTCAGAGCACCTTTGAATAAATAAATACAACTAGCAAACTAAATATACAAGAAGATAAAGTTGATTTCATGCAAATCTCTTCGCCTCTGCAATCTCCCGAAAAGGCATTTTGAAAAAACTATGATTAAATATCTTTGTTAAGATATGTGAATTTCTAAAGGAGCCTCCCTATTGGTCTAGCTGTCATCCAATCAGATCGTTTCTCCTGCAATACAAAAACATAATTTGTCTCAAACAATTATTGTTTTCCCCCAAATATAAATATATTTTAATAAAAAATCACATTAAATAATAGAATTTTTTTTAACTATTACAATTTTTTTTTTCTCAAAATACGAAAAGACAAAAGACATTTAAAAACACTTTTCCCGACATTTTAAAAATGATTTCTGGCTTGTAAAGTGCTGTGATGCGCCCTGGAAATATCAGACTATTTAATACACTTTCTCCGACATTTGAAACCCTTTTCCTGCCTATTTAAACCATTTGTATTTAAAAGTCCATGCATTGTACACTATTGTACAATACGCGGAGAATTGACTGTACAGTGAATTCCATCAATTGGACACTATGCCGCCATCTGGTGGACCTTTAATGAATTACTCAAAACTTCCCAAAACATTTAATATTTTCTATCTCTGAGGGGAAAGCTCGCCTGACCCCAATTTCTTTCCCATGTGGAAGCCCCCGGCGGTGCCTATGCGTTGAGCCCCCCGGCTTATTTTAGGTGCACTCTGGGGCAAAGATAAGGGTAAACTTTGGTCTGTACAATTGGGCACCCGCACCACTAATGTAAAAGTCCACAGAATGTACATGAGTCTTTTTTACTTCCCTAATGGGATTAAGTGTCCTTTGGAAGAGTACCATCATGGTTTAGGGGGACATTGGGCTGTTTCTCCGGCGGCGGCGATCGACCTCCGGCGGCTGGACAGCAAGGTGCATGCGTCCCTCAGGTTGTCCCTGAACCTGCGGTTGGAGTAGTAGTAAAGCACCGGGTTGATGGCGCTGTTGGACGCGGCCATGCACAGCGTCACGGCAACACCACCCTCTGAAGCGGTGCCGTGACATCGCAACTCCAGCCGGCAAACGTGGCGTGAAGATGCACCGAACGCATCACGTGGTACGGCAGGAAACACACCACGAATGTCGTCATCACCATAGCGACCAGGTGTACGGAGCGCCGGCGGTTGCATTGGCGAAGTTGTGCGGACGGACCCTCGGCGCGGTGGAGGCTTGAGCGTCTGGTGAGGCGGCGCACGATCCGACTGTAGCTCAGCACGATGGTGAGGAAGGGAAGCAGGAAACCGATCAACAGCGCCACGTAGTTCATGATCAGAACCCTCCACGATAAGGAGCGAGTCGGAGGGTCGAAGCAGTGGAAAACCCCCGATCTGAGAGAAGGACAGATCAAAAGGGATGTTTTGTATGTTGGGTAGGGGATAGGTATTTTCTTTCCTTTGACAGACAAATTGTTCTGTGCTTTTTTTAATGTGTTTTTTTAAATAAAGTAGGAAGTGAGAAGTAAACAACTATTGGCAAAGGTGTGAATGTTTATGAAAACCTTTTTTAATGTCATTATTACACATAAAATGTAAAAAAGGTAATGATGGTGACATTATATTACGATTATATTACAGTTTATTTGATTATACATTATTTATAATGTATTCAATGAAAGATAAACAATACAAATAAAATCTAATGGGGCTTTAAAGGCTAGACATGAGAAGTACACCAGATACAACTATTGGCAAAGGTGTGAATATGTTATGAAAATGTAATTATTATATTATTGTATAATGCTGCTGATTACTACGCACCGAATATCCGGAGCCCGAAAAATGGTATTCGGGACAGCCCTATAGCTGCACCCTAAAAAGAGTTAACTGATTGAATGATGACTGGAGATCGTCAGCTGTCTTCCTCTCCCGTGTTTCTCCTCGATACGTAGAGGCTGCAGCACCTTTGACCCCTCCTCTCCACATCTCAAACATCAGCCAGCATCGCTTGCTGTGAAAGCAGATAACTCTAACCTCGCAGAATGAAACCCTCTGTGTTCCTCCCATACTTTTCTTTTCTTTGATGTATCCATAGTTCGCTCATGGAGCCGGGGGTCAGGTTATTCGCCTGCAGGAAAAGGCGCTGGCGCGGGACCGCAGCAGGATGTGACGCATCTTTAGTTGACCTAATTAAAACCGTTTTGTTTTTTATTGATGTGTCACAGCATCACCTGAAAATACAAGATACCAAACATTTTCAACGGCAGCAAAATATAAATAGTCCTACAAATATTTTTATTTGATTTCCTTCTTATTTTCGTCTAAGCTCAAGGGAGCCAGAGCAGAGGGCTTAGAGAGCCGCGGGTTGCCGACCCCTGCTCTAAGAATTAAACACATCAGCGCCGTACGGTTTCTCTCTCGCTAAATCTCTACGATTCATCTTTTTTTAGTTTTTGTGTTTTTAATGTTTCTCTTTTGCAAAAAATCTCTAATGATTTTTTTTTAAATGTTAACCTGATTAAGTTTCACACAAATTACACATTTAGCAATAAAACAACAAATAAATAACTGTAACATTTCCCATAGTGGGAGTCTTTTATAATATTTCACATATAACATGTATTTAAAGAGAAATGAATAACTCTAAATCCTGAAAACATCAGTAATAATGTGGCGCCCTCTAGAGGTCTGTCTTATTACTGCAACAACACTTCACTTAGTTATAATTTCAACTGATTTAATTTAAATATAAATATATATAATGATTACAAATTAATTACTTTTAAAATAGTCACAAACTTAAACCTAATGGTACAATTACTTTAAAATGACCTACATTTATACGATAAATACTTTTACTGGATTATCTCAGAATACTTAATATTTCTGAACATGAGGAAATACTTACTGAGGTGATGATTGTTATGTTATTAATAATAATAATAATAATAATAATAATAATAATATTGTAGTAATAAAAATACAAAAACAAAATAAAATATAATAAAATAGTAATTATAACAATACAAAAAAGAATAATAATGAAACATAAGAAAATAATAATAATGATAATAATGTATTCATCAGAGTGTAAAATGAAGATAAATCTCGAGGTGCTTAACATAAATTGGAAACAGTCAAATTAAATAAAACGTGTCCTGGAGTCAAATTTGTGAATTTTGGTTAAATAATAAAATGTATTAGACTTGCAATGCAGCTGACCGCCAGCAGGTGGCGCCAGTTGTTCTTTTATATATATTTGTATTTAAAGCGTTGCACTGCACTCGGACCAACATGTTTTAATATCATTTTAATGTATTTCATATTAATGTTTGCAGTCAGTACTATTCAAGAGGAATATATGTTAATCCATCATCATTTCTGTATACAGTTCAACAAAAGGCTGAGCCGAATATAAGTCTCTATTAAATCAAATTAAACCTCCTTTTTTTGGTTATAAAGCAGAAAAAGAAAAGCACAATGCCTAAGGTAAATTATATATAAATATACACTGATTTTTTTTGCAGTAATTTGCCAAATCCTTACTGTATTTCCTTTTTTTTGGTATTTTATTTGGTGTAGAAAAATGTTATAATATATTGAATAATATCAATTACTTAAATAAATACATTTCTAATAATATTTCAAATGTTTGTCCTATGTGTTGTAGGCACTAAATACAATTCTTTGTGAGAACCTGCTCGACTAAATTTATATATTTTTTAAAAGAATCTTCCACAGCTGATTTTTTATTTATTTGTATTTAGGGAAATACAGAAAAAGACTTTACAACCCTCCGATTTAAACCTGGTTCAATGGTCCAGAGTGTCATAGTGTAAGACAGTATTAGATGTATTGTTAATATCTAACCGAGCAGCAGGGGGCAGCAGAGCTCTGCAGATCAGCCTTTATCATCAGGGTTAAAACATGAGTTCAGTTATGAAAACACGTCAGAATCTACCAGTGTATTCTGTATTAACATGCATCGCAGCATTAAGAGTCATGGTTAAGTGTCTGTATTTTAAATCTTGTGTCTGTAAAAATGTAAACGGTGTGTTAACCAGTGCATTTAATGTTGAAAGAGGGGTTAAGCAGGGGTGCCCTCTAAGAGCAGCTCTATACGTGCTAGCCGTAAGTCCATTAATTAAACTAATAAACAATGACAAGTTAATATCAGGAACACCAGTTGGCCATGCGCCCAAAATACCTGCCATCGTCTACTCTATGCAGATGATGTCACTGTTATTATAAAAAAACGGATGTTCTAACAAACCACTTGAACTTAAATGAATTGGCATCAGGAACTAAATGAAACCACAACAAAACTGAAGGTGTTTGGATCGGCGCTGACGATGCCAAAAGGGATATAAACATTCAAGTGAAAAAAGAAATGAAAATACTTGGATTAACTTGTTGGGGCAATCCAGCACTCACAACAGGGAAGAATGAAACAGAGAGGAATCAATAAAACACAAACACAGAAATAGTTAGTAGTAATAGTAATACAGCAATGCTCCCATGAATACCAGAAACACAGGGCAGATATACTTTTCTAAATGACACACGAACATGTTCCCTCAACATGTTTAACGCACACACATTGTCAGGTCTCCTGAACTTGGACATGTTCCAGATGTCGAAAGGTCATCATCTCATGAGGTCTTTAGGAGTCTTGCAGGATATGAATTATCCAATTAACTATATATACGTCTGCACATGAACGCACATACATTTCTTTACATTAACTAACACACCAGCCTATATGTTTTCCCTCTAACTCTATTATAATCTAAACATCCTCTTTGGCTAACTCTGGCACATTTACAGACATGTTCATTAATGTGCACTGTTCCTGTTAAATAAATGAATAAATAAATAAATAAATAAATAAAATTTGTCAGCTCACTTTAAGTGAATAATTAGCAAAGAGACAATTAGCCTCTTGGCTCTGAAAACTGTATTTAATAACATACCTAGTTACTATGACTAGGTCCAAGATTGATATAACAAACTATTTGTAACAACAACTGTGCTGAACTCAACTGGGAGATCAAACTAAGCGAAGTCAAGAACAAGTAAAAAATGGGAGAATCAAAATACAACATATAAATGGATTAAACATAATAAAATCATTCATACTTAGCAAGATCCTTTTCTAGCAAACATCTTCCCCCCACCAGCCCAAATAATGAAGCAACTAAACAAACAGTGTGTCAATGGGGTACAACAAGGGAAGTCACTAAACGTTATTTATTATTCAAAAGTAAGGAATATGGAGGCCTGGGAGCCATAGACCTGCATTCAACTCAAAATGACTTTTGTACAGAATATTACAGCTGCAATAAATAGGAAAGCACCTTGGGCTGAGGATGGAACAAAAGAAGAGGCAGAGCTAGAAATTGACCCTACTACAAATAGTTTATGCTGACCTCATAACTGAATTTGCACATTTAGGGATTGATTGGATCGGACTACCGAATAGAGTGATTTTTAAAATGGTTAATGATTTCAAGTATGGAGGTGTTATAACATACAAAAACCTAACATCTGATGAAGGTAGTGAAGTCTTGAAATTAGTCAAAAGTAAGCAGCTTTCAGAGAGCATGAGAGACGTGAGGTGGCTGATATCGGTTAACAGACTTGCGGTCAGAGCTGTGGTCTCATGGAGCTGCTGTGTTAAAACTAGAACATGTCCCATGGTTAACTGTGAGGAGGACGAGACTCCACCTCCTCATGGACTGCTACAGAGGCGAGGAGGTGTGGTCCCTCACGAGGCCTCGGTTTAGAGTTCAATGTAGAATATAACTCAATCATGTATTCTTGATGAAAAGATGGACATAAAACACAGGGAACTTTTTCGGCTTGTCATTTGCATCACGTGTATGAAGATCTGGAAAACAAGATGCACGATGATATTAAATCAGAGAACAATAAGTAGCTACACCATCGTGAAACCGGTTATTACCGAACTAAGAAGAAGAAAAACCCGGACACATCCCAGACTCAGCCATGGGGCATTTTGAGTCTGTGACCGAATATCTCACTGGAATATAAACGTGCTCTCGGTTTATGTTATTTATATATGTATGCGTTGTGTGTTTTGTGTATTATTAATGTAACTTTTGTATTTCATGTATTGCTCAAAATATCTAAAATAAAGTTTTTTATAAAAAAAATGAAGAGTCATGAACTCCCTCTTTCTAACTCAAGCTAATGATAACAATGAGTGAACCGTTCAGATCGAGCTCCAAACACACATTTCCTGGATCCGTGAACTTCCTGGTTTTACATGTTATTTGTAATACGATACGATAAACTTTATTGTCCCCGTAAGGACATTTGTTCTGGACTGTCCTGCAGTTCCGCAGTTCCGCATACATGTACATACACACACATAATAAACATTCAAATACATTCACATATCATCACTCATGCTCCGTTTGAACAAACACAGACGCACACACTGACACTGGAGACCTGTTGCACAACCCTCATGGCCAACATTTAAAAAGTATATTACATGTGAGGCTGAGACGCTTAATGGCAGGTTCAGCTCGTGGGAACCCTGAATCTTATGTATAAGCTGCACGTAAAGAACTTCAGAGGGAAAATATGTGCATTCAAAACTGCAGACAGACAAACTGAGCAGAGAGTGTGTGTGTTTGTCTCACAATAATAACCCTTTGACCTAATTTCAGTCGGTTGCAACAGCTCGCATCTCACCGACACGTTTCTGCAGAGAAACTGAGCCAAGAAAAACTGCCGCCCTAAAACTGCTCATGCTTTATTAATCTGCACATCTACTCTCTGACTTCAGGAGGGGGGAGGGGGGAACAGCTGGGATCTGAATCCTCTCGCCCTTTAACAACACACTCTGCGTCGTGGAGTTACACCCAGATCAGTGAGAGATAAATAAAGTAATGAATAACAGGAGAATAAATACTAGAATAATATCTACAGTGTGATTAAACCACTATGTAGGATTTCCAGCGTCTATGTGATTTATTTAGGAACATTTCAATGGATTTTCTTATAAAAGGTCACAGAGTTTCTGCTCGATGACCCTGAACGCCTCGTTTACAGCAAACAGTCTGCGGGGTTTACCCACAAACAGACGAGAAGAGGGTGGAAACACACAATGCACACAATCATTTGTGCTTGTATTCATGTCTTAATGTGTGCTTATGTGTCTGTTGATTGTGTATATATAATGTATATATTTTATACATATTTTTATATATATGTATTTCGTATTCCTCTGGATTGTGGGAAACGGTATTTCGATCTCTCTGTACACACAAACTGAAAGATTGACAATCAAGTTGACTTTGACTATTTAGTTTTTCATTCCTGCACATACGTATATTATTCCACTTCTATGTAAATACTGCTATATTTGACTATATTTTGTAATATATGTTTTAATGTGACTATAGTTTCTTCAAATAGTTTCCTATCTGTGTTTTTAAATACATTTTTATTTGTATGTATGCAAAACAACACCTCAGTCAAATTCCTCGTACGCATCACCTGGTGATAAACCTGATTCTGGAACTACGTTCACACCAGGAGTAACACTCAGAGCCATCGGCCCCATCTGTGGCGTGCTAGCTTGTCAGGAAAAGACAAATAATGCTGAATTCTGCTTAATTTTGGAAAGGAATATTCATAAGAGCCAAACTCTCCATCCAATCGAAGAGAAATGTAATTCTTCCAGAAATCTCCAAATGTCAAACTATTTGAATATCTAATCTCAGCATGGATTGTTCGTTGTTATCATGACTGAGTTCAGTGTTTTCTCTTTGGACACACTGATAGGGATTGAACTGTGACTTCGCTCTCAGTAAAACTTTGTGTAACGAGAGGTCATCCTCTCACTGATGAACCAGAATACTGCCTGAGTATTGATGTGTCCTAACATTTGTACACCGTGTCTGGACTCAGAGCGTCCTGACTCAGAAACTAAAGATTAGTCCCAGCGTCATCAGGGCGATAGATTCAGAGACCAAACAAAGCTTACTGAGACCTGGAGGATCTCATGAGGAATTAATCAGGTCACTAACATTAAGAGAAGAAGTCTGAAATGTAACCAGAGAGATGGCAAAAGTACACACATCCTTTACTCAAGTAGAAGTACACACATCCTTTACTCAAGTAGAAGTACACACATCCTTTACTCAAGTAGAAGTACACACACCCTTTACTCAAGTAGAAGTACACACATCCTTTACTCAAGTAGAAGTACACACACCCTTTACTCAAGTAGAAGTACAGATACTCGTGTTTAAAAATACTCTGGTAAAAGTAGAAGTACTGACTAAACTTCTTTACTCCAGTAAAAGTAAAGAAGTTTGGGCTTTGAAATGTACTTCAGTAAAAAGTACCCATAACTACCAGCTGTTTTAAAGAGTACCTGACCTCCCTTTATATTAATAGAACAATAATGTCATTGTTAGCTAATGAATGTTTCCATGCTGAACAACGGCAACATGACAACGTTTTCATTGGTCCCTCTTCTTTAGAGAAGACCAGGAAATGATGGATACACGGATCGTGTTCAAATCAATAGGCACGCAATGACTCTAAATAATAATGATCACGCCACCAAACACACATTCAGACTAAAGGAACCAGCCTGTTTGGAACATGGAAGAAGTAGAAAGTACAGGTATTTGGGTTCAACATGGAAGAAGTAGAAAGTACAGGTATTTGGGTTCAACATGTAAGAAGTAGAAAGTACAGGTATTTGGGTTCAAATGAAGAAGTAGAAAGTACAGGTATTTGTGTTCAACATGTAAGAAGTAGAAAGTACAGGTATTTGGGTTCAACATGGAAGAAGTAGAAAGTACAGGTATGTTGAGAGCAGCTGGCATTTTGTTGGCAGAAAAAGCAGATTGTTCACCACACAAAGACTCTCACAGAAATGTGCCACGATGCAACTCCTCCCCTCTCAGCACTCTCATGTGTCAGAGGCAGGTCAGGAAACCAGGCAACATCATGACTGAATTTCCTCTGGCGGTTATAAGAGTTCAGAGCAGGCTGCAGAGGCTGTTTGTCAGGAAACGCCCTGACGCTCCGGGTGGGGGAAGCACACAGATCATTAACTCTACTCAGATAGCACACGTCTGAAGGAGAAGCAGCTAAATATGTTTGTTTGGATGTAAAATGACTTCAAAACTTCACAAACTGCCCCTATAGTCACATTATCCTGTGGTTTCTGTGCAGGAATCAGGATTTGTGAAGCTGCCAGATGGATATAGAGGAGTAAAAAGTGCACTCTTAAATGCTGTGGGATACAGAAGTAGCTCAGATGGTACTGAAGTAGAGTTCTGCTATGAAGCCTTTAAAAGCTTATGAAACCCAACATGACTCTAAAACAGGATCGGGAAATGACTGATGCCGGGTAAAGTCACGGGGGTTTTCCGTCATATTAAAAACAATTATTTCTGAATAAATGGTAATCCACCTCAACCAGGGCTACTAGAGGTGCAGCTAGGGGAGACTGCGCCATCCCATTTAGGAAAAGTGCATTTAGCCAGGCTGTCTTTTCATCCCACGCATCCCATCAATGGAATTCAATACCACAACCAATAAGAGAATCCTCATCCTACTACTCATTCAAGCACAGTGTTGAAAAGTGGCTCATTGATGATCAACAGTGTCAGCACTGATGTGTGGGTGTAGGTGTTAGTATGAGTGCGTATTGTGAATGTTTTATTTATTATCATGACTTGCTCTTATCTGTATTCAATGATGTCGTTATATTTATTTTTTGGTATAACAATGTAGTGGTATTTTAATTCTTGCTTTTAGGATGCCTATCACCATCTGGCAAAGGGACTATCGGGGAAAACTAGCCTTTTGGCTCATTCGAGTACTTTTACATGTTTTTAATATGTCGATTAATGTACACTGTCCATTGTTTTAAATAAATCAATTCAATAAAACTATTTTGATGGTTAAAGAGATGTTTCAGACTTCCGGTTTGCCTAATGGAGGAGTAGGTCGAACCCCGGGAGAGCTCTGTTGAAATCCTGTAATACTACAGTATTCTCGCTTAATTACGACAATTAACGTGTGCAAACGTGTCTAAAAGACAAACAAACATGGGGAAATCTACTAAGAAGCAAAGTCAGCCTGCAGACGACAAATCTTATGAGAGTGACACAGGGGACCGCACGGGAGCTAGCCAAAATGAGGAACATGTAGCTAACCACGCTCCGCTAACGCTAGCTGACATGGAGAAACTTTTCCTCTCAATGGAAGAGCGCATTATTGCAAAACTGTTCGTGCAACTCTCGGCTGACCGCGCCACCATTGACCGGCACGACCAGACAATCCAAGGCATGGAAGTGGCACTCAACGGCATGGAGACCAGACTGCAAACCGTCGAATCCACCTGCACAGCCATATCTAGGGAACATCCAGGGTTTTGTAGCTTGTAGAAAAAAAATGAACTTAGTGATGAAATGTTCACTTGCAGAAAAATATATATTTTTAAAATATATTTTCCATTACAACTGCAACTTGGTTATTACAACCTCTCAAATCAGTCATTACAACTTCACGAATCTGCTCTGTGGCAGTATACATCCACGAATCTGCGGCCTTGACTTTTGCTACACTTCTTGCGATGAATGTGTCGCAAAATGTAATTTTCACCTGTAGATGTGGGGGGAGGGAGGGGGGTTGGAGCGAAGGGGCGGAGCTATCAGAATGAGGAGGCTCTCGGTCAGTCACACAAGTGACTACTGTTGCCCCTTTCACACCAACGGAGCTCCCGTTCTAGCTGTTATTGATCATTGTGGAGGGGGCAGATGTTTTGTTTTGTATTATAGCAGCTATCAGATGGAATCAATACATGGGCTGCCTGCACAGGTTGTCATGTCCGACTATCACAAGTACAATCATAAAGAAAAATACGCCGGTAAAATGTGCCTGTAGAAAACGGCTTAGGCCTATGCCACAAGTTATAGCAACAAGCTACAAGTAGCCAAGTCAATATAGTTAGTTTAGCTTCGGTTGCTATGCTAACATCACCCATTTTATACCAGAGAAACTTTCATAACAGCGTTGTGATGCCAAACAGCTTCAATTCAGACTGACACACATTCACTTATGGGGAATTGGGGATAGTGATCAGCTGCTTGTGTGACAGTCAGACAGTGAATACTTTACAGCGGCCGCTGCTGTGAGTTAACGGGAGAATAAACTCCAGTGGACGAGAAGCACTGCAGCGGTCGGTAAATGCCGCTGAAACACATTAATAAACAATGAACCACGGCACTCTGGAGAAAAGTATAAGGTTGGAGAAGTAGTTATTTAATTTAATCTGGCTTCGTATGATTAAAAGCAACACGATCATCGACCCGACGCAGTCCCCCATTGTTGTTGTTGTGAGCGAAGCACGGAGCTAGAACGTGAGCTGCGTTGGTGTGAAAGGGGCAACAGTAGTCACTTGTGTGTGACTGACCCGAGAGCCTCCTCGTTCTGATAGCTCCGCCCCTTCGCTCCAACCCCCCTCCCTCCCCCCACATCTACAGGTGAAAATACTTTTGCGACACATTCATCGCAAGAAGTGTAGCAAAAGTCAAGGCCGCAGATTCGTGGATGTATACTGCCACAGAGCAGATTCGTGAAGTTGTAATGACTGATTTGAGAGGTTGTAATAACCAATTTGCAGTTGTAATGGAAAATATATTTTAAAAATATATATTTTTCTGCAAGTGAACATTTCATCACTAAGTTCATTTTTTTTCTACAAGCTACAAAACTTTTTTTTTTCTTCTGTGACTTCACATTGGGTTCACAGATACGTGGATATTTTATACAAGTGTAAATGTATGCACACAAGCTCAGATTTCTTTTCTGCAAGTGCTCACATCAGGTTTTACACGCTCTCGCATTTTGCACCATATCTACCTTCATACACACATGGCATTAAATCCGTTCGTACTCTGTATGTAGATGGGAAATTTGGATTTACACAACTCTCTCAATTATTTAATTTACCACAGTCTCACTTCTTCAGATATCTCCAGATTAGACACTTTGTTAAGACAAATATCTCTTCTTTCCCTGACATCCCAATGAACAACGCAACTGATCATATTCTCTCACTATCGCCGGGTAGCAAAGGGCTAGTCTCTCTTCTCTATAATAGTATAAACAATATCGTTGCTTTATCTCTGCAACTTGTCAGGAGTCGTTGGGAGAATGACATTGGTGAGGAAATGGCAGACGATCAATGGCAGAAAGTGCTTGACTTTATACATACCTCTTCCCCATGTGCTAGGCATAGATTGATACAACTCAAAATTGTTCTGAGAGTGCACTTTACCAAAGCAAGGCTGGCGAAGCTGTTCCCTGACCTAGACCCTTCATGCCCTCGCTGTAACAGTCAACCAGCAGATCACATTCACATGTTCTGGTCCTGTCCCAACCTCAGCTCATTTTGGGGCAACATATTCATTGCATACTCCAAGATTATTCAAAAAGACATCACACCCAATCCTGTATGTGCTTAATTTGGCATCACCCCTGAAACCGGCAACCTTAAAGGTAAAACTCAGGCAGTCATAGCATTTACCTCCTTGATTGCCAGGTGCCTAATTCTCCTGTCCTGGAAGGATCAGGCACCTCCTAATTTTACCAGATGGATAAGAGACACTATGCACTTCCTTAAACTTGAGAAAATCCGGTACACTCTGAAAGGCTCTGTGAGAAGTTTACAAAGATTGGACCCCTTCCTAAATTATTACGATAGTTTACAGATCCCCCTAAACCAGGATGACTAGAGCAATAGTTTGTGGCAGCAGCAGGCCCCCAGACCCCCCCCCCTTTTCTTCTTCTTTTTTGGTTATTGTACATTTTCTTGTTTGTTTCTTTGGACTATTTCCCACTGATGTGTTTTGCTCTCCTTGTACATTGTATTATTGTATGTACTGGCATTTTTTCATATATCCTTGGTTGGACAAGAACCTCAATGAACAATCATCCTTGTGAAGATCTGGAATCAAGGGGACGGGTGGGGAGGTTTGGGTGGGCGGGACTGGGTGGGATGGAGGGGTACCATGCAATGCTATTGAATGTATATTTATTCTGATTTTGAAATCTCAATAAAAACTGTTTAACAAAAAAAAGAGATGTTTCAATGTTTTATCAATAAAGTTATGTTTAGTCCATTTTTATTTCTTTTGAAAATTGTTAATATTGTTCTCTCTTAAAATGTGTATTTGTATTGTATGCCCTGTACAAATAAAACAATTAAGGAAAAAATCAGATATAATGTTTCTAATATCTTTTTAATTTTGTAATTAAAAGAGTATTTTTTATATTTACATTTTTACTGAAACTGTTTTGATGGTTTAGAAGATTTTAAATAATTGTGCCTGTTGTTCTTCTTCTGAATAAATAATGTTAGAGTGCAGCTGAAGGGTTAAAGTCATGGTTAGACACGTCATTATAATCAGAGAGCAGCCTGAGCTCCACCTGCTACTTAAAGATAACCAGATGTTATCAGTCCAATGTACTTAAAGTATCTCGATTCAGTATTATAGAATATGAATATTCTGTGTTCATGTATATTTGATGTACAGCACTGCGTCATCAGCACATCGCAGGTTTTATACGTAACGGGTGTCAAATAAATATAGTGAAGTAAAAAGTGAGCAGTTAGAGCCTTCAAATGCAGTAGAAGTATAACGTAGCAGACTAAGGAAATACTCAAGTTAAGTTAAGTCAAAATAGGACTTCATGTAGTTACATTAAAACACTTAAAACATCACTTTTTTAAACTTTTTTATTCTTTTACATAATCAACAGGCTCAGCATTTAAACGCTGACCTTTGAAACCTTTGAAACCTTTATCATTGGCTTTTTCAGTAATAATGTAGAACGTATGAAATAGAAATGGCTCATTAAGACATCACGAGTCGAGCTGAGCGTGGAGTAAAGAGATAAAGAGCAAACTGGGAACTCCCTAAAACAGAAACCTAAGTACTTTCAGCCTCACCTCCACACACTGCAGACCTACATGAGGAGGGGGATACTCAATAACATGTCTTTAAAGTACATTTCAGACAGAATATAAGGTGCTTAAAGTTTTAATCTTGAGATATGAAAATAAGAACAATGATATATAAAAGTAGAACTTCAGTATACTAAAGTAAATACAAAAGATATCCCTGAAATACATGACACAGTTCAGAGCAAGCTGTAGGTTCAAGGTTCAAGGCTTTATTGGTCATGTGTACATAGCTACAGTGTAGTCATGACGATGAAGATCTGAGGTCACAGGCTCCTCCAACAGAGCAACACAATAACACAGATACACAGAAAAATATAATGCAAGTAAATACAAAAAGAAAAATAGTAGCAGCCAGATGAATGTTGCGGATGTTGTTGCAACAGTTTAAGTGTTTAATCGTCTTATGGCCTGTGGGATGAAACTGTCCCTGAGTCTGGTGGTTGTATTTGAGGTCTGTATTTGAGTTTTAAGTACATTCATTTTCTGTTCTCAGAGGTAAGTGCAATTTATTATCATCTGACATTGATTTGATTCATTATCTGTGAATGCTCTGATTCAAGTTCAATTATTTATCATTGAATCAACTTCTTTAGTATAGTTTTTAAACCTTTAGCACTTTCAGGTTAAACAGGTGCTGGGTTTGATTTCATTCTTTCACATTTACCCAGACATTTCCCTGATGAGGTAGTTAAGTTTGTATATATTTTTAAGGTCATTATCTATAGTTATCCCAAGATATTTTATATTGTTAACCCACTTAAATGGGCTTGTACGTTGATACTCAGTGTAATCAAAGTTAGTTAGTGGAATGATTTCACTTTTCCCTTGTTTACCTTATATCCTGAGATAACACCATAAGCATTTAGCAGAGTCTGTAATTTGGTGAGGGAGTTACCAGGGTCTGTCAAGTACAAAAGTACGTCATCTGCCAGGAGATTAATTTTATGATTTGTCTGATCTACTCTAAAACCCTTTATATCAGGATCCTGTCTAATTGCTTCAGCTAGGGGCTCATAGCCAAGACAAAAAACCCTGGAGACAGAGGGCAGCCCCGGAGACAGAGGGCAGCCCCGGAGACAGAGGGCAGCCCTGGAGACAGAGGGCAGCCCTGTCGGCTTGATCTACTCAGGGGAAACACAGTAGAGATCTGACCAGTCATTTTGGCCCGGGGTTCATGATAAAGAGTTTTAACCCAATTATAAACAACTGACCAAACCCAAACTTGGCCAAGACTTTAAATAAATATGGCCACTCCAGCCGGTCGAAGGCCTTTTCAGCGTCTAAAGCTACAGCTATACTGGGCTCAGTCTTTGACTTTGTTAGGTGGATAATATTAAAGAGCCTACATAAGTTATCAGCTGATGAACGTTTAGAAATAAAACCACTCTGGTCCGGATTAATTAATTGTGGCAAACATTGGCCGAGCCTGTTAGCCAGGGCCTTAGATATTCATTTATAGTCCAATTCAATAATGAAGAGGTCGAAATGAAGAGCACTTTAATGGATCTTTATTTGTTTGTGGATCACAGTGATTATGGCAGTAGAGAATGATTCAGGCAGAGTTTGAGTTTTTGATGCTAAGTTAATTACATCCATGATGAGTGGGATGAGTAAATCCTTAAATTCTCTGTAAAATTCTGGTGGGAAACCATCTTCCCCCGGCGATTTATTAGATTGCAATGAGCCCAAAGCTTTTCAATTTCTTTCTGAGTGTAGGGAAGATCAAGTTTATTTTGGTCTTCCTGGCCAAGCTTTGGCAAGTCAATAGTGGACAGGAATTCATCCATTTTAGTCAGATCTTCTGGTGATTCCGATGTATATAAATTTGCATAAAACTGTTTAAATGTGTCATTAATTTCTACCGGGTTATGTGACACTGAACCCGCTTCAGTTTGAATCGCGTTAATTGTTCTTGAGCTTTCCTCTTTTCTCAGTTGCCAGGACAGAATTTATGTGCCTTCTCTCCCAATTCATAATACCTTTGTTTAGTTCTTAAAATGGCTTTTTCAATTTTATAAGTGTGTAGCGTATTGTATTTGAGCTTCATGTTTAACAGCGATTGGTATAATACCTTGGACCCAGATTGTTGAAACTCCTTTTCCAATTTCAAAATATCTGTTTCCAGTTTTTCTATTTCTGCCATATATTTCTTTTGAATACCTTTTGTATAAGAGATTGTTTGTCCCCTTAAATAAGCTTTAAGTGTGTCCCATAGTATAAAACTATTGGGGGAGGAAGGACAGTTAGTCTCGCAGAATAGCTTTATCTGGTCCCTAATAAACATGCAAAAATCTGGTTTTTGAAGAAGGGTAGGGTTCAGTCGCCATCTATATGAGTTAGTTGTTTTTTCTGGCATCAAAATAGACAGGGTCAAAGGAGAATGATCAGACAGGGTCCTAGATAAATATTCAGATTCCAATGCTCTATGAACTAGCTGCGTTGATAAGAGAAAAAGGTCAATCCTAGTATGAGACTTATGGGGACAGGAATAGAAAGAGTAGTCTCTGCTTTGAGGGTGCATCTGTCTCCAAACATCTGTCACATTTAGATCTTTCATAAATGCCAGGGTGGTTTTGGCAGCTTTTGATTTAGATGCTGCCAAGGATGACTTATCCAGAATAGGATCCAGGCAAAAATTAAAATCACCCCCTACCAGTATGTTTTGTCGTCCCCCTGACACCTTAAGAAAGATATCTTGAATAAAGGATGCATCATCATGGTTGGGTGCGTATAAGTTTAAAAGTGTCCAGGGTTCTGAGTAAATCTGACAATTAACCAATACATATCGGCCTGATGGATCAATAATAGTTTCTCCAATCGTCACTGGAGTGTTTTTATTGATTAAAATAGCTACTCCCCTGGCTTTGGAATTAAAGGATGATGAAACATGTCCTACCCATTCTCTCCTCAGTTTCTTATGCTCCTGTGTGGTAAGATGGGTTTCTTGTATAAAAGAATTTGCAGTTTTTTCAGGTGTGTCAAGACTCTTTTCCTTTTAACCGGTCCGTTTAGTCCATTCACATTAAAGCTAACAAATGTCACTGCCCTGTTCATCAACAATAGGAGTATACATCGATCATGGTATTACGGCCTCTTTGTGAAGATAAAGCACTGACAATAGAAGGGAAAAAAAGAAAAACCTCCCACCCACTCCCCCGAAGTGCCTACTCCTGAACATCCGGCACCATCTACCCTATCAAATTGGGATGTGCACCTTGCACTTAACAAGCGTGGCATGTCTGGCTAGTACAATAAACATCTCACTAAACCCAGGGCTCTGTCTGAAAAATGGATTATCATATCAAATTATCCAATATTGAGTGAAACAAAGTGTTTACAAATACTGAAAAAAAATTACCTTATACGGTATCTATGAAACCAGTCTAACAAATGTAAACTTTGAATGCTGTCATCACTTATATTATCTAGAATGTCTTTAATATACCAATAGTGACGACAGTTTTAAACATGAAGACACGGCAACTCGTAGGAACTACGGTTGCCCGACTGGTTTTCAAACACCTGTTATCTCCGTTAAGTTCCTGCTGGAGTCTCACGCAGGAATGCCGCCGCCTCCTTTGGTGTTTGGAAGAATCTTCTCACTCCATCGGGGAGCGTGATCCTCAATGTTGCAGGATGGAGTAAGGCAAATGGAATATCCTTAGATCGAAGCTCTGTCTTAACCCGGTCATACTCCTTTCTGCGTTTCACCAAGCTGGTGCTCAGGTCGGGAAAAAACAGCACAGGCTTACCGTCGTACTTGATGGGACCCTTATTTTCTCTGGACCGCTGTGCGGCGATGCGCAGGATCTTGTCTCGGTCTTGGCATTTGAGCAGTCGTATCAGAACAGGTCGCGGTCTCTGGTCTGCAGGTGGACGGGGTCCAAAAGCCCGATGTGCCCGCTCAATTATCAGGGGCTCGGTAAAATGCTCTTGTCCCAAGGTGGCTGGGATCCAGTTAACAAAGAAGTTTACAGGATCGTTTCCCTCGCAGCTTTCCCCGAGATTAATGACACGTATATTATTGCGTCGGTGGTAGTTCTCAAGCTGGTCGACCTTTTCCATTAAAAAGTCATTTTCTTTTCTTCACTTGACAACACGAGAGTCCAGGTCCACCAGCTGGTCCTCCGCCGTGCCAATACGGTCTTCCGCTTCGGTTACACGGGAGCTCAACTTATCCAGCATAGATTTCAGTCCGGAGATAGACTGATTAATTTCTGCGGTTTTGGAGTCCAGTTTACTGGAGAGGGCTTGATTGCCGTTTCTTATCTCTTGAAGGATAAGTGAGTCTCCTCCGCTCAGGTGTTGCTGTGCCGCCGCCGCCGCCGCCATTACACAAACTTCTTGCTCACAAGTCTCGGGAGTAATTTTCTCTATAGATGTCAGAATTTGCTCATCGGCTGAATGTTGTTGTTGTTCCCTGATCTCAAGTCCATGCTGCATTCGTCCGACCAAATTAAAAGTGGGTTCAGGTGTTTTTAAAGGTTTTAAATTGAATTAGGATGGAGAGCCCCTGGGCTAGCGTCTACCTAGCTTCGCTGCATCACGTGATCCCCCGGTAACATGTGTTTTAAGTACTTTTACTATGGTAACATGTGTTTTAAGTACATGTACTACGGTAACATGTGTTTTAAGTACTTTTACTATGGTAACATGTGTTTTAAGTACATGTACTACGGTAACATGTATTCAAGTACTTTTTCCTGAGTCCAATATATAAACCATGAATACTCAGAACGGTCTCTTTGGAGGTGTTACTTGTTCAGAAGCAGTTGATGGAGGACAGTCGGGTGTAAAGAGGTGCGTGATTAATGAGTGCTTTACACACTTCTTCAGCAACACACTCATCTGAACTCTACAAAGGACCACTTTTAGATTTTAGACCAACATGACGTCCACGAGCAAAACAAGCAACACCAACAAGAGGACAAACCAGTCCCAAAGCAACTCCCAAACTAACTCCCAACCCAACTTTTAGTCCGTGGAGTTCCTCCAATCGTTCCTCCAATCGTTCCTCCAATCGTTTCTTCAATAGTTCAATGCATTGTTTCTTCTCAGGATCTGAGGACAGAAAGAGAGAGCAGTGAGGAAACGACTGGACCTCCCCTCATGTTGGAGAACAGCTGATCATGAAGGTGATGATGAACAGAATCTGTTTCCTCTCCAGTCTCATGTCAGACATTATCTACCGATCACAGAGCATCAACATCATCTTTAAACATGCCAATGGAGGAACTCTTCAGGAGAAACACCAACTCACCTTCAGAGACGACCAGATGGACGGAGCGCACAAACTCTCTCTCGTCTCCCAGGTCTCTCTTCCTGCGATTATTGGAGTCAGTTAAAACCTCACACTGGTACGTTCCCGTGTCGTTGACGCTGACGTTCTTCAAGAGAACAGAAACGTCTCCGTTCTTCATCCCTGGATCTTTCAGCTCAACACGACCACGATAACGTGGATCCTGGAAGATTTCCACCGGCTTGTTATCTCTGAAGAAGAAGACGTACCACTCCAGCTCAGGTCTTCTCCACTCTACCACAGTGATGGCAGCATCTGTGGAGCTGTTGCAATGAAGAGTGACGTTCTGTCCAGGCTCTGCCTTCATATTATCTAAATCTGGAGAAAAACAGAAAGGCAAAACTCAGTCATTTCATTGTGAGCCGTTTGTATATTTATAAGGACTGTTGCAAGCACCTGCAACATCTGATTAAAAAAAAAAGGTTTACAAAAATAGAAATGCCACTAAAGACTTGGGTTTTGTTATTATCATTTTTTAATTATTCACCCGAGAGAAGCTGGATTTCAGTGGTAGATTGTAGTTTACAACTGGACTCCTACATTTATTCTAGTTCTGTACTTAAGTATAATGTTTGAGGTATGCTATTAGTACATTTGAATCTATGATACTTTATACCTCAGAGTCAGTGATCGTGGTAAAGCTCACTGTCCTGTGGGAGGAAGGCATGGAGGCAGCCTTTGAAAGGAATAAGAAGAAATACAGAAAGCTGTCTGCTTCATGAACTTAAGCTGGATGTGCACCTATCCAGTGGAACTCTGCCGAAGAGGCTTTGCTGGAAAATCCAGATTCCTCAAGGCTGGAGGAATTACCAGATCCAGAGTCAAACTCTGCACATCATTCAGCAGTGCACAGTGAAGCTCCAACATTCAACTGTACGAACAAGCAATACTTTGAGATGCAAAAGTATGTGTGTGTGTGTGTGTGTGTGTGTGTGTGTGTACGAGAGTCTCTTTAATCAATTTTTTCAACTCGAGCGTCAAATTTGCGTCACCCGTTCTCGCGGTAGTGTTAGAAATTAAAATCAATGTTTAATGACGTAATTTAGCTTAAACACACAGTAAGTTTAAAACTGTTTTATTCTGAAAACATTACCGGTTAGCATTCGTCTGTGGCTAACATTGTTGCTAAAGTTTATTTTGAAAAGCTATTCCGGAAGAAGTCTCCGGAATACCAACAGTAAGCTTGACTTCCGGTTTTACGTAAATAACGATTAGAGCCGTTAAAATGCATTAAGTAAAAATTCATGAAAGAGAGTATGAGGAGAAGAGGCGTGTGGAGTTCTACAATGAAGACACGATGTCTAAATCCTCTGATTTACGCGATATCAGACAGAAGACCGAGGTAGGAGGTCCCCCTGCGTCACCACAGCCGCCATTGAAGAGGAGGAGCCAAATGATGAGATATATATAGTTAGGTG
This sequence comes from Dissostichus eleginoides, assembly GCA_031216635.1. Classification (NCBI taxonomy): domain Eukaryota; kingdom Metazoa; phylum Chordata; class Actinopteri; order Perciformes; family Nototheniidae; genus Dissostichus; species Dissostichus eleginoides. Next base: position 1,397,651 of record CM062286.1, read on the forward strand.
ACGGGGTCTGGGGGGCTCTTCTCCACGGCCGCGACTGCGAGAGGACAGCTGCAGCTGCTCTCTCCCCCACTACACCTCTGTTTGTTTCATTACCACGCTATTTAATTAAAGTACCAAATTGAACCTTTTCAGAGACTCCATTAGTCTCTTTATTTTAACTTCTCTCCTGGGACGCGAGAGAATCAACACATATCAACAGTAGCCAATCAGCAGTGAGGATCACAGCCACTGACGTTGAATCAGAAAACCACACCATCAGCATTAATTCATTTTGAAACGTGTATTACAATTAAATCACGGTAAAATATGTTAATGTTGTTGTAGTTGGTTTCTGCCACAATATTTACATGTATATAAGCCCCGCCCCCTCTCCACCGCGTCCTGTTTGAATGACAGGAGTAAACACAGCTGACAGCCGCATTGAAATGCGATTAGAGCGATGAGAATATTCGCATCGCGTCAAACCACTGCAACTTCGAGATTTTAACAGTGTGAGGGGCAAAAAGGCCATGGTGGCCGTTGTAATGTTGTGACATACTCTTTGGTCCGGAGCTGTGAATACCCAGAATGTTATATCAGTGACACCAGTTATGATGTAGTACAGAGCGGGAATAAAGCACCGTTAATGATACTCGCTGTCTCCTGAGTTGTCTATAATAAAGCAAGATACACATACAAAAAGGACAACACTATAACTGGCGACGAGGATACCGCAACACATCGCAGAATGAGGGAAGAGAAATAAAACATCCACAATTCTGGATAAGCGGTAAGCGAACTACGCTGGCTAACACATAAGGCTAACAAGCTAGCCAAGCCATCCACGGGACGCACCATGGCCAATCTCCCACATTTCCCGCAGTTTGATGTGCACACTGAACCCAGCTCTGTAGGCTCGAGGTGGAAAAGGTGGATTTGTGGTGATTGACATTATTCACCCACGGAACTATGGGTTCGTTTTTTATTCGCCACGACGCTCACTGTGGTCCCCTGCGCCCCCCTTACAACGGTCCGTCCAGGGTCATACGTCACGGGGACAAGAGCCTGGTGGTGGACGTTGGTGGCAGGCCTGAGACTGTGTCCGTTGATCGGATTAAGCCTGCTCACGTGGACGTTTCCAGGCCGTTGGAGTTGGCTCTGCCCCCACGTCGGGGCCGCCCTCCCATGTCCCGCCCCCTGTGGGGATGCCCTCGCCCTCGTTGGCGCCCCCTGCCCCTGCCCTCGCCTGCGGCCCCGCCCTCCTCGGCCCCTGTGGTCCGTACGCGCCGGGGTCGGGTGGTACTTCCTCCCAGGCGCGAGGGTTTTGACTATGGGTGAATTCTTGGGGGGCTTGTGTGGTGATTGACATTATTCACCCACGGAACTATGGGTTGGGGTATTGTTCCGCACGGACATTTGAGTTGACCGGACTTCCGGTTTCCCCCGGTCTTATCTTCCCGGGCTGAAAGCTGTTTACATGTTGTTCTGATGTTAAATAAAAGTCTAGTTTGTACCTTCGATACCCCGCCTCCGACTCCCGTCTCTCGGCACTACATTGGTGACCCCGACATAAGTCTCGTAGAAGGATCCGAGACTGAACCGAGCATGGCAAATAACGCCGTTTTTTTCAAACTGCCGGAGTTTTGGGAGACATCTGCGGCTGCATGGTTCGCACAGGCGGAGGCTCAGTTCGCCCTCCGAGGAGTGACTGATGACGCATCACGCTATTTCCACGTCGTTTCGGCACTGGGAAGCTCCACTGCGACCCGGACGGTGGGCTTTATTACATCTCCCCCTGCCCAGGATAAATATGCAGCGTTCAAGGCTTTCCTGCTAAAGACTTTCGAGCTGTCACGGTCGGAACGGGCCCGACGCCTGCTCGCTATTCATAGCCTGGGAGACAGCAAGCCTTCTGACCACATGGAAATGATGCTCAACCTGCTAGGTACGGAAGAACCCAATTTTTTGTTCATAGAACTGTTTCTTCGGCACATGCCGCCGCATGTTCAGACAGCGCTCGCTAACACAGCTATTACTGAGCCACGCGCTTTAGCCGAAGAAGCTGACCGGTTCTTCCTGGCCACCCAGCGTTTTACCCCTGAGGTGCTGGCCCCGACACGCAGCGGCTCCTTCCCTGGTAGAGGCATACCACCTAGCAGAAGCTCCGACGTCTGCCCTGGCCTGTGTCATTACCATGCACGCCACGGGGTCCAGACCCTCAAGGCCTCGGTCACGGGATTGCGACTGGAGGAGGTCACGGTCGGTGACTCGGGCGCGAAGCTGTGGTGTGACATCTCTACGGGCCAGCCTCGACCGCTAGTCCCTACGGACTGGCGCCGACCCGTTTTTGAGGCGGTTCACAATCTTTCCCACCCCGGTAGGAAACCGTCCGTGAAGTTGGTGTCGCAGAAGTTCGTGTGGCAGGGGCTTAAGAAGGACGTGAAGTCCTGGGTCGACTCATGCGTGGCTTGTCAACGGTCTAAAGTCCACCGCCATACTAGGGCCCCTTTTGAGCTGTTTGCGGTTCCTGAGAGGAGGTTTGACCATGTCAATGTCGACCTCGTAGGTCCGCTTCCCCCCTCTCACGGTTTCACCTACCTGTTTACGATGGTGGACAGGACGACCCCCTGGCCCGAGGCCGTTCCCCTCACCTCGACGTCAGCTTCCGACGTCGCCCGCGCTTTCATCGGCACGTGGGTGGCGCGCTTCGGGACTCCGTCTGACCTCTCCTTTGACCGCAGTTCTCAGTTCACCTCGGAGCTGTGGAGCGCTGTTGCTGTGGGTTTGGGGGTCAAGCTGCACCGCACCACCGCATATCACCCCCAGGCTAACGGATTGTGTGAGCGGTTTCACTGATCCATGAAGGCGTCACTGCGTGCCGGATTGACAGACGGCAACTGGGTGGATAAGCTCCCGTGGGTTATGCTCGGCCTCAGGTGTGCCCCCAAGGAAGACCTGCAGTCCTCGTCGGCGGAGCTCGTCTATGGCCAGACGCTACGGGTCCCCGGGGAATTCATTCCCACCACCACTGTGCCCTGGTCTGCAGCCGGGCAGCGCTCCTCCCTGCTGGAGACCGCCGGGACATTCACGCCGGTCCCCACGTCGCAGCACAGCAACCCAGCTTTCCGGGAGTCCCCCGGATTACGGTCGGCGGATTTCGTTTTTATTCGCCACGACGCTCACTGTGGTCCCCTGCGCCCCCCTTACGACGGTCCGTCCAGGGTCATACGTCACGGGGACAAGAGCCTGGTGGTGGACGTTGGTGGCAGGCCTGAGACTGTGTCCGTTGATCGGATTAAGCCTGCTCACGTGGACGTTTCCAGGCCGTTGGAGTTGGCTCTGCCCCCACGTCGGGGCCGCCCTCCCATGTCCCGCCCCCCGCCCCCTGTGGGGATGCCCTCGCCCTCGTTGGCGCCCCTGCCCTGCCCTGCCTGCGCCCCGCCCTCCTCGGCCCCTGTGGTCCGTACGCGCCGGGGTCGGGTGGTACTTCCTCCCAGGCGCGAGGGTTTTGACTATGGGTGAATTCTGGGGGGGCTTGTGTGGTGATTGACATTATTCACCCACGGAACTATGGGTTGGGGTATTGTTCCGCACGGACATTTGAGTTGACCGGACTTCCTGTTTCCCCCGGTCTTATCTTCCCGGGCTGAAAGCTGTTTACATGTTGTTCTGATGTTAAATAAAAGTCTAGCTTGTACCTTCGATACCCGCCTCCGACTCCCGTCTCTCGGCACTACAGATTAAACGATTCACCAACTTCCTAGTGGCATTAGACATAAAGGAGGATACACAAAAACGTGCGCTATTGCTGCACTATGCTGGATCAGACGTGTATGACATATTTGACACGCTGATGATTACGATATGGCCATAGAGAGCCTGCAAGCCTATTTCTGCCCCAAAGTAAATACTGAATATGAGATCTATATTTTCAGACAAGCCAGGCAAAATGACAGTGAGACATTGGATGCTTTCCACACGCGACTGAGACAGTTGGCGTCAACATGTGACTTTACCGACACTGATAAGGAAATAAAGTCACAGATTATTCTAAGCTGCAGTTCCGCGCGCCTCCGCAGAGCGGCACTAAAGGACAGCGATATGACACTTCAAAAACTACTGGATGCAGGCAGAGCTCAAGAACTGTCAGACAAACAAGCTGCAGGTATAGAGACAGGAAGATCACAAAAAGAATTCCCAGTGCATGCTGTACAAAAGAAAAGCTTCCAAAGTCATAAACAATTCAATAAATATAATAATGTGAAGCATGAATACAAAACCTGCAACAACTGTGGTGTACATTTTCCTCATGAGGGAGGACAAGCAAACTGCCCAGCAAAGGCGAAAGATTGTAAAGCATGTGGAAAATTAAATCATTTCCAAAGATGCTGCAGATCACAAAACAAAGATTATACCCCTAAAGCTGCAGAAAAACAGCAACATTACCGACCAAAATACAAAGTGCGTCAGGTGCAGAAACAAACTGAGCAAAAGGCACAGAGACCAGACACTCCAGACAGCTCAGCAGAAGATGACTATGTGTATGTTGTATGCACGCTGCAAGACAAAGCAGAACACAAACGTACACAAATACAGGAAAAAGGAGTCATCGAGAGAATCAGCGGCCAACGCCATGGGTGTCTCCGATAGTTGCTACACCAAAACCAAAGAACCCTGACAAAGTTCGCATCTGTGTGGATATGCGCCTGCCGAACACAGCAATACAGCGAGAGCGCCACATCACACCAACTGTAGATGACCTCATCCACGACCTGAATGGAGCTGTAGTATTCTCCAAGCTGGATCTGAATGCTGGATACCATCAACTTGAGCTACATCCAGATTCAAGGTATATCACCACCTTCACTACACACACTGGCCTCTGGAGGTACACCAGACTGAACTTTGGCATTAACTCTGCCGCTGAAGTGTTCCAAAATGTCATTCAAGGAGTGCTACATGGCATTCCCAACGTCAGGAACATGAATGATGACATCATTGTGTATGGGAAAACACAAGAAGAGCACAACAGTAGCCTCAAAGCTGTTTTTCAGAGACTGAGGGAGAAAAATATCACACTCAATGCTGATAAATGTGAATACAGTAATCCAGAGCTTGAGTTCTTTGGCTATATTTTCTCTGCAGATCCTAAAAAGATCACTGCCATCAAGAACCTTCCTCCCAAAACGCATGACAACACTATAGCCGTAGGACGTACAATTATTTGTGGGGCATAACGGCCAGGCCAGACCGAGTCTCACACACACACACACACACACACACACACACACACACAACACACACACACACACACACACACACACACACACACACACACACACACACAACACACACACACACACACACACACACACACACACACACACACACACACACACACACACACAGTGTTCGGTGTATGTGTGTCCAACACCGGCATTTGTTTTCAATTTACCATGAACAGTAATTTACACACATCCGTCTAACTCCATAGGTATATGTGTATTCCCAAATGAAAGAAGTTTGTTTAATCTTAATCTCGATGTAGTGCTTAGTCCTGTCAAACGAACGACACTATCATAATATCTTCTGAAAACAAATGCCCACACACACACACGATGTGTGTCGAACCATAAGAAAGTATATCGTGCGCACGAGAAAGTATATCGTGCGCTGCGCGCGAGATACTTTTTTTTTTTCCGTGAACCTTTAGGGATCCGTACATATGCAATACAATATAAAAAAAACTTGTGTCTATGTATTATACGTATTAATAAGATATTACTGCCAACAAAAAGGGATTTGAACTCTAAATGTACAATGTAATACATGCCCTCATCTGCAGCCAGAGAGCCAATGATCCACAGGAACATGAGGAGTCCCACATGAAGAGCAGCCATCAGAGCAGCTGGAGAAGAACAGCAAGTGATCTGAACTGAGTGTAATCCGGTGTGAACCGTTCTGTGTTTGACCAAAGGTTTTATACACAGAGGGAGGAGGAAGAGGGAGGAGGAGGAGGAGGAAGAGGAGGAAGAGGAGGCGCAGGAGGATCCATGATCACATGTTTGCTTTATTAGAATGGCACGTTCACGTACAGAGGAAAAAAAACTGTGCAGTCAGTTCATTTAAAAAGTGATATAAGATTGAGTCTGATAATCAAATGTGAATCCATTTGAATAAGGGTAAACTTTTAAAGGAACATAAACACATATATATATATATATATATATGTATATACATATATGTATATACATATATATGTGTATATGTATATACACATGTGTGTGTGTATATATATACACACACGTATATATATATATGTATATATACACAGTACCAGTAAAAAGTTTGGACAGGCCTTCTCATTCGAAGGTTTTTATTTATTTTAATTAATTTCTACTTTGCATATTAAAGTACTGAACAGGCTCCAGTACATACAGAACTCAGCTGCCAGGGTTCTCACACGCACCAAACCCTGGCAGCACATCAGCAGCTTTTTTAGGATTCAAACGTATATCAAAAATATTCTATACCATACAAACCAAATTATATTGGTTATATATACAGATAGATTGATATAAAATGTACCAAATAAAATGAATGAACCATGATTGTTGTTAAGACTTATATATACAAACCAATTTTAATATGAAAAGTTTATTGTTGTTCATTATTAAGATCATTTTATATTATTATCATAAGAGGAAGTGTTAGAGCCAGGCTTTAGTTTTGGTCAAAGTCATATTGCCATCTAGTGGCGACCTTGTGCACTGCATGGTGAATAAAAGACTACAATTCCCATGTTGCAGCCAATTCAGAGACAGAGGTGGTCAACCTGTGGAAGATGCCGACACAATTATTACAATTATTTAACGTTTATCATCCAACAGAATATATAAAGACAATCTTAGTTTGCTTCAATAAACGCTTTTATGTTGAGTTTTGCCTCTTGTGTTGTTGTGTTCAGTCTGACTGAAAGAGTATTTTCTGAGTCTAATTTGTGAGGAAACTATTTTATTTGATTAATCGCAGAAGCCGAGTAGGCAAGAGTAAAACTGATAACCTGAAGGATTAGTAGATGTGTTTCAAAAGGTGTTTAGAGTGGTTGAAGGAAGCGGTGACAGGAAGGAAACGCTGGTGTGGGCTACTTTCAGAGAAACAGTTTGATGTCACATCACAAAGAGGTACAATGGATCCAACAAGTCTTCAACGCCTCGTCTGTAAGTACAATCTTTATTCTGTTAGCATGAGGGAAGACGTTCAGATATCATAAAAACATCTGAGAGTTCACTGACCTGCACAACAAGCATCCAGAGTCTGGAGAGACTCTCTTTACTGTTCGGTACGTTCAGGAGAAACTGCAAACTAATATGATTGTTGTGGTGCATTCAAGTTCACGCTAGAAGAGAAGTCTGGTATTTTCTCAGACTTCTATCCAGTCTGACTCGTGCTAACTTTGCACTACATTAATGTGTTCTAAAAGCACCATAAAGACCTGTTGAAGTGTCCTGTGTGTCGCAGTAAACTCACACCAACCTGTGGTTTCTCCTCAGTCCTCACCTCCCTGCTGAGCTGCTCCACTAACCAGGGTCAGTACACTTTCTCCGTCTTAGAAACTCAGAGCTGTGTCTCTGTTGACCTGATGCATCACTTTAGTCTCAGAGTACCTGAACACTTTTCTGTCCTCACATACTGAACTCTGCATCGCATGTTAGATTCATCAGTGAACATATCAGTGGCTTCTTCTTCTTCTTCTTCTTCAGTGTTTTATAAATCTTCCTCCCTGCAGCTCGTCTGACGGTGACTCCCAGCAGCTCTCAGGTATTTAGAAATGAACGTGTCTCTCTGAGATGTGAGGACGCCTCTGATGGATGGACTGTGAGGAGAAACACGAGCAGGGAAAAAAGAACTGAGTGTGGAGTCTGGGGAATATCTGCTGGTTCCTCCTGTACCATCGGCTCCATGAACCCTTTGGACAGTGGAGTTTACTGGTGTGAGTCCACAGAGGGATCCACCAGTAACACCATCACCATCACCGTCTCTGGTAAGATCAGCCTCTCTGTTTCCTCATCAATACTAACAATAATTTAAGAAGTTCATCAGAAAGAGGAAGCTGGACGACCTCAGAGCTGCTAGCTTGTGCTAACCACAGGGTACAACACACACACACACACACACAGACACACACACACACACACACACACACACACACACACACACTATCATCCACTAAAAATAAATACAGTTTGCCCTGTCATGTTGTCTCTGTGTTCAGGTATAGAGTTGATCCTGTCAGAGTAGATGTTGTCTCTGTCTCTGTGTTCAGGTATAGAGTTGATCCTGTCAGAGTAGATGTTGTCTCTGTCTCTGTGTTCAGGTATAGAGTTGATCCTGTCAGAGTAGATGTTGTTTCTGTCTCTGTGTTCAGGTATAGAGTTGATCCTGTCAGAGTAGATGTTGTTTGTCTCTGTGTTCAGGTGGATCAGTGATCCTGCAGAGTCCTGTCCTCCCTGTGATCGAGGGAGATGACGTCACTCTGACCTGTAGAACAAAGATGGCCGACCCCCCCTCTGCTGATTTCTACAAAGATGGCGTCTTCATCAGGACTGAGTCTGATGGTCACATGACCCTCCTCCATGTTTCCAGGTCTGATGAAGGCCTCTACAAGTGTAGCGTCCAGAATAGAGAGTCTCCAGAGAGCCGGCTGTCTGTCTCAGGTGAGGAGCTTTCCTTTGGTTTCAGGACTCATTCCTTCAGATGTTCACCTGACCAGGTGGGATTCTCTCTGCAGAAAAACCTACGACCACTTCCTCTCCTATGACATCCACCATGGACCCGCCCACAGCCTCCTCTCCACTTCCTGCCTCCTCCCTCCACCTTGTGCTCAGGGTAATCTGCCACCTGGTGGTTTTCTGCCCGTACTGCATCTCCACTTTCCTCATGGTGTCTATATATCGAGAGAGGGCCAGAGGTAACTTCTCTCAGTTTCTACATCTAAAGGGATTTAATATCCGCCAGAACTCTTGATACGTTTTATACATTTTCTTTCTGACATCAGGAAGTGACCTGTCTGTCTCCATGGCGATGAACCCATCCACCCACGCTGAGCAGGGATTGGACGATGACTACGATGATGTCATGTCTGCTGTCACCACGGAGCATCAGTTCTGACCTGATCTTAAGGCCCAATTCCAAACCACACCCTCCCCACTCGCCTTCCGTCTGTAGTCTCACTCTAAGTCTGTAGTCTCTCTCTCAGTCTGTAGTCTCTCTCTCTCAGTCTGTAGTCTCCCTCTCAGTCTGTAGTCTCTCTCTCTCAGTCTGTAGTCTCTCTCTCAGTCTGTAGTCTCTCTCTCAGTCTGTAGTCTCCCTCTCAGTCTGTAGTCTCCTCTCAGTCTGTAGTCTCTCTCTCAGTCTGTAGTCTCTCTCTCAGTCTGTAGTCTCTCTCTCAGTCTGTAGTCTCCCTCTCTCAGTCTGTAGTCTCTCTCTCTCAGTCTGTAGTCTCCCTCTCAGTCTGTAGTCTCTCTCTCAGTCTGTAGTCTCTCTCTCAGTCTGTAGTCTCTCTCTCTCAGTCTGTAGTCTCTCTCTCTCAGTCTGTAGTCTCTCTCTCTCAGTCTGTAGTCTCTCTCTCAGTCTGTAGTCTCCCTCTCAGTCTGTAGTCTCTCTCTCAGTCTGTAGTCTCTCTCTCAGTCTGTAGTCTCTCTCTCAGTCTGTAGTCTCTCTCTCTCAGTCTGTAGTCTCTCTCTCAGTCTGTAGTCTCTCTCTCTCAGTCTGTAGCCTCTCTCTCTCAGTCTGTAGTCTCTCTCTCAGTCTGTAGTCTCTCTCTCAGTCTGTAGTCTCTCTCTCAGTCTGTAGTCTCCCTCTCAGTCTGTAGTCTCCCCCTCCGTCTGCAGTCTCCCTCTCAGCTGAACGAGGCTCCTCCTATCAGGTGGAGGGGGTAAAAACAGCAGCAAGCTTTGGGACGAACTCCCCTCTCTCTGATAGAAACAGGAAATGTCGTAACTTTCCGTAACAACGGTTTCAAATCAGCATCTCTTGAATAAAGAATAAAATAAATAAAACTCACAACATCTTTAATGGTGTTTATTTTTTGTAAATCACTTTTTGATTTAAAATCTGATGTTTATAAGATTCTTAGTTTTTGCAACAGTCTGTAAATATACACTACTTTATAATAAAATGCACACTTTTACCGTTTTCTAGACTAAACGTGTATATGGTCCCGAGTTAAAAACAATACGAGGTAACAGGAAGTTCTTAACATCTGTATGTCGATATTAAATGTCTCTTGTTTTGCAGTTACTTACTAATAAGAAAACATCACATTTTATTTTTGTATTCTCTATTTTCTTATTTGAAGCGTTGCACTGCTTACATCGGACCAAATCAGATTAACATAGTTTTAGTGTATTTCATATGAATTGTTACAGTCACTATTCAAGAGGAATATACTTGAATCCGTCACAATATTTGTATAAAGTTCAACAAAAGGCTCAAATTACACTTCCTTTTTTTGGTTATAAAGCAGAAAAAAGCACATTGCCTATTTAAATAAGATATATAAATTCAATATAATAATATAATATATAATATTTCAAACCTGGTTCAGTGGTCCAGAGTGTGATTGCGTAAGACAGTATTAGATGTATTGTTAATATCTAACCGAGCAGCAGGGGGCAGCAGAGCTCTGCAGATCAGCCTTTATCATCAGGGTTAAAACATGAGTTTAGTTATGAAAACACGTCAGAATCTACCAGTGTATTCTGTATTAACATGCATCGCAGCATTAAGAGTCATGAACTCCCTCTTTCTAACTCAAACTAATGATAACAATGAGTGAACCGTTCAGATCGAGCTCCAAACACACATTTCCTGGATCTGTGAACTTCCTGGTTTTACATGTTATTTGTAATACGATATACTTTATTGTCCCCGTAAGGACATTTTTTCTGGACTGTCCTGCAGTTTCGCATACTATACATATACACACATAATAAACATTCAAATACATTCACAGAGTGATCGCGTTAACCGAATATTTTCCGTCTATGAGGGATTTTTTTAACAATGACGGAAAATCTGAAAGCAGTCTGTCATTTTGAAAGATTAGAACAAACTCGGAACAGCGCCAAATACAGCGAGGCTCTGGTGTTTGCATGCCCGCCAAAAAGGAAATGATATCGATTCCAAACCGTACTTTGCCGTACAAATCATTGAAATGTCTGCGTGCATAACACGGCATAACACACCCCGTTGACAGTTCACGAGCGTGCCCTCTCCCCCCGTGTCAGCGCGACACTTTAGTGGTCAAAAAGTACACGGTAAAAGTAGGCTACTTCATTGTATTTGTGGTAGGAGTTTAACAAGTAGCCTACTGAGTCCAACAGTACCAATTTTATTAAGAATTTATGGCTAAAAATCATTTTATCTCTCATCAAAATATAGCAGAAGTGGCATGAATTGGTTCTCAGGAGGGGACTTAGAGAGAGTATTACCCAAAGAGTACACAGTAAAAGTACTTCGTTTTTTTGGTAGCAGTCAAACTACGACTGAGTCAAACAGTGTCAGTTGTATTAAGAACTTATGGTACAAAGTATTTGTATTAAAAATAAAGCAGTAAAAAGCATGCATTATTTTACTCTGGTACAGCGATTACCGTAAAGGCGCTATTCAACGCGCACTCAAAAATGAAGCGCTGCTGATTTGACCAAGAGAACACGAGAGACGGCTGAGTTCAGACCCGACGGGTAATTATGGATTATGACGGAAATGTTACGATCCTGTCCTTCAAAATGACGGGCAACGATAAAGTCTAACGCCACCTCACATATCATCCCTCATGCACCGTTTGAACAAACACAGACGCACAAACTGACAATGGAGACCTGTTGCACAACCCTCATGGCCAAGATTTAAAAGTATAAACATGTGAGTGTTAAGAAGCTTAATGGACAGGACAGAGGCAGCAGTGAGTGCGTATAGAGGTCCAGCTCGTGGGAGGAACCCTGGATCTTATTTATAAGCTGCACGTAAAGAAGTTCGGAGGGAAGAGACGTGCATTAAAAACCTGCAGAAAACACACACTGAGCAGAGTGTGTGTGTGTGTGTGTGTGTCAGTTTGTTTCACAACAACAACACTTTGACCTCGGTTGCAACAGGTTGCACAACACCGACATGTTTCTGCAGAGACAGAGAAACTGAGCCAAGAAAAAAAACCGCACGCACGGGTGGAGAGGTTGAGCGAGGGCGAGAGAGGGAGAGAGAGCGCGTGCATCGGTCTGCTTGCGCACGGAGAAGGAGTTTGTGAGAGGGCTTAGAGTCAATTGTGCTTGCAAAATATCTTTTTCTGTGCTCCAAATGTTTCATTGCGTTCTCAGGATAGAGGCACAAAGATAACGCCATACACATCTACTCTCTGACTTCAGGAGTTTCTATACGTTTTAAAGCATCTCTTCCTCTCCTGCTTCCCATCATGAAAGCACGCTCTCACCGTGCAGGAGGTGAAACTGAATCAAGGTTTTATCTTTAGTTTCTGCTCACACAGAAGAGAGAAAATGAGGAAGACGGCTCTGTGTTTGTAAAGATGGCGGCTGGTCGCTGTTTTGCAGGAAGTTGAAGTTTAAACGAGCTGTTTATCTCACAGAAACACGTGAGGAGATGAACTCATGCCAAACAGGACGGTGTACATGGTTAGAGGTTAACACACACAGGGTTCGAGTTATAAATTGAGCTCTATGGGGGTCTTTAAAACGTGTGTGCACACACGCGCGCGCACACGCACACACAAGCAGCAGCCCTCTACTTGCTAAAAACTTAAATATGAAAAGGTTCAACTACGCACACACCCATCATCTCGGCTCGCGCAGTACACTCACAGGCATAGATTGCGCAATAATGTATTGCGCACCTTGGAGGTGCAGCGCAGGCATATTGTCATTCAAGAGATGCGTAGTTCTTTTGGAAAACTTGTTTTTCTTTTAGCCTATTTACCTCGTTAACGTAGATAATACTCATTACATTGACACGTGCATTATTTGTGATTAAAATAATGGTTGTTGGTAATGTATTAGCGACCCCCACAGATGTATGATTTCACTGCGTCCGTGGGAGCTCAGCTCCCATTGGCTCACACATAACTCGAACTCTGAACACACACACACACACACACACACACACACACACACACACACACACACATTTAACTGACACACCCTGTTACAGAACAGAGTCCAGAGTTCCTAAGAAATGAAAGTGATGATTTGAATTTGAATCCAAATGACTGAGGGGTTTTTTCATGTTCTTATTTTGAAACTGAGGCTCTATTTGAAATGTTCTGGTCAGCGTTAAAGTATGTTCAGCGGTGTGACTCAGAGATGGGTTAACATGTAACATTTCTGCTCCTTATGAAGAGTGACTGAGCAACATACAATGTGTGTGTTCAAATCTAACTGTTGAATTATAAGGAAAGTTCAAATGACTCAAAATGAAAAATTGTGGGATTTAAATCTTCCGTACATCTGTTTGTTCAAATGATAAATGAAGCTTTTTAATACAGTTTAAATAAATACAAATGTAAATAATAAACACTTTTTGAATCTGAAAGCATTTTTTAACTTGATATAATAATTACATATTTAAAGAGAAATTACAAATTAATACAATTATAAAAACACCCCAAAAAAGCATCATACATATACATCAAAACTATTTAAATTAATTTAAATAATAATCATATTAGGGGTGGATATATTATATAATAATTAAATAATTAAAACAATCCCCCAAAAATGATCAAAACACTAACATATAAAAATGGATCTGAATAATAGTTGATTGCAAACTGGTAGCAGGACAGGGATATATCTTCATGACATTTCAATAAATGACAGAGACTTCAAGGAAGCACCAAGTGACTCTTCAGGTTCTTATGATCAATATTTATTCATTCTCTCGTTGACTGGAAACAGAAACTTAAGGCAGACGTCTCATGAGATGAAAGGCAAATACTCCGTTTTGCATCCTGCTGATCTCTAATATTTGCATTCATTCAAACCCTCTTTTCCATATGGAAGAACCGAGCGCTCTGTCCTGCAGGAACACAGAATATAAACCAGGCTTCACTTTATCATTGAATACAGATTTCCTCCGTCAGCTTTTGTTGTTGTTTAGGTTCAGCAGGAAGTGTTCAGACTTGTTTACATGACAAATAAAACCTTCATTGTGTCCCTGAAAGCACCGCCTGACAGAACTTGATAGGCCGGTTCCTTTTGGATTCACTTCATGGAAACAGAAAGCAGAACTAAAGCACTTCTCATAAAACACGGGGTTGAGGGATTCGTACACTGTAAAGAAAGTAGTAAATATAAATTGTAAAGCAGGAATATCACTGAGTGTTTTTTCAGTGTAGTTGAGTACTTTTACTGCCACAGTCTCAGGGCATTTCGTGTTATACTCACGAGATGAATCTATTGATTCGTGTTCACCAACACAATTTCCCCATTTTTTTCGTGTCACAAAGAACGATTTTAAAAGCAATGTATTTCTATTGGTAGTCTGTTTCGTGCCTGCACCAAATAATAACAAATTAGAAGGAAAAAAAGATTAAAAAAATACAGATGTCAGTATTCTGAAGCTCTGAGCCATTTCTTTTCCTCACGGACGCAAAAAAAGTCCGACATTATAAATTTTAAAATAAAAACAATAATCGTGGCTTGATATTGAGTAAGAACATGTTTTTATGAACCACACAGCTTCCGGTCTTCCAAGACCCGACCGGACAAAAAGACGTGTTGCAGGCACGAAACATATACCAATAGAAATACATTGCTTTTAAAATCGTTCTTTGTGACACGAAAAAAATGGGAAAATGGTGTTGGTGAACACGAATCAATAGATTACATTTATTTCGCGACTATTACACGAAATGCCGTGAGACCGGGTTGGTCATTAATAACAAACGTGTGACTCACAGATGCCCCTTTCACACCAACACGGTTCCAGGGCCGGTTCGGAGCTAGAGCCTGATGATAAGCACCGGTTTTTCCTGTTCACAGCTCTTTTCCCCGAAAACCGGTTCTTACCAAGCTCCAAAAAATTGTCCGTCTAGAAGCAAGAACCGCATACGTCACGCTTACGTCGGAGGCGGGGGCGGGATCAACCTGAGCAACAACAACAAGCCCACGTTTTGTCCTGTTCAACGATGGAATCCCCAAACGTATCAGTTGTAATGTTATACCATAGTAATTAATGCTGCAAAGCTGGGTATTTTGAGCTTGGCGCAGAGGCTAACAACAGCTAGCTCTAACGCCATCGAATAGGACGTATATTTACCTTCTTCTCCTACGCAATGGTCGTTGAAGTTGATGATGATGATTGTGAAGAACATTTGAAAGTCGCTTGTGACGAATGGAAAGTCGTCCTGTTATTTCCATTTGGTTTCGACAGAGCAAAACGAGCAGCGCTTCAATACAATCGGCCATTGTTGTTGTTGTCGATGTGAGGGGTTTCCGCGCGGTTTGGCTTTATGAAGCAGGCACGCAAACGATGACGCAATGACGCAGCACCACTCGGGCTCTGGGCGGTGTGAACAACACGGGGCTGAAAATAAAAACCGGTTCCGAACCAGAAGAGCGCAAGAGGAGCTAGAACGGGAGCCGCGTGTGAAGGGGCAATACAGAGCATCAACTAGTTCCTGAACAGTGTCCTTCACATGCTGATATCCAAGAGAGGGAGTTACACAGTCACAAGATGGAGGAATAGAAAGCAGTATTCAATGTTTACTTCAGATTAGCTCCACGTCAGAAATGATCATGCTTGTCATATGTCTATCTCCATAGAGGCTGAATCATCATGTTAATCACATAGCTATAGGCGCTTTCACACCAGAGTACTTTTCCCAGGAATAGTTCCGATAGTTCCTGGGATTTTGCGTTCACACCAAAAAGATCTGGAACTAGAACTTAGTTCATGAGAACCTTTCCACCCCTTTTCAGTCCCTGCTAGAGAGCTGGTACTTTCCTGGGGAGGAAAAGGTTCCAATTTCTGATTGGCTGGGCGGATTGCAAACCACGCCCCGTAAAACTCTGAAAAGTTTTGTGAAGCCGCCATTTTATTTGCTCGCATTATTAGCATTAGCATTAGCATTAGCCCAGCGCATCAACGGAGAGAGACTAACTTATGGCAACACAAACAAAAACATGGGAGCGGTGGAGATGAGGAGGTGTCGGCGTTCTGGCGATTTACTCGGAAGGCTTCAGTAGAAGCTGCTGGGAGTCCCAGCAGCTTCTACTGAAGCCAGTCCCCAACTCCGGGGACTTCCGGCCGGGGACTTCGGGTGACCGTATACGCCGTGAAGTTGTTTGTGGCCTGCCAGTAAAGAAGAAGAAGAAGTGACGTCAGCGGCTTCATTTGACTAATCTTCCGTCAGGGACTTATTCCGGTGTGAACGCGATCTACTAGATAGTTCCGGAATTAAAGATTTCCGGGCTAAGTTCCGGGAACTATTCCTGGGAAAAGTACTTGGTGTGAAAGCGCCTTTTGAGTACTTTTACTGCCATTAATAACAAACTCGTGACTCACATACAGAGCATTTGGTAAAACTAGTTCCCTTTAACAACACACTCTGCGTCGTGGAGTTACACCCAGATCAGTGAGAGATAAATAAACTAATGAATAACAGGAGAATAAATACTAGAATAATATCTACAGTGTGATTAAACCACTATGTAGGATTTCCAGCGTCTATGTGATTTATTTAGGAACATTTCAATGGATTTTCTTATAAAAGGTCACAGAGTTTCTGCTCGATGACCCTGAACGCCTCGTTTACAGCAAACAGTCTGCGGGGTTTACCCACAAACAGACGAAGAGGGTGGAAACACAATCATTTGTGCTTTTATTCATGTCTTAAAGTGTGCATATGTGTCTGTTGATTGTGTGTATATATATGTATATATACATATTTGTTATATATATTTGTATTTTGTATTCCTCTGGATTGTGCGAAACTGTTATTTTAATATCTAATCTCGGCATGGATTGTTCCTTGTTGTTATGACTGGGTTCAGTGTTTTCTCTTTGGACACACTGATAAGGATTGACCTTTGACTTCGCTGTCAGTAAAACGTTGTGTAACCGAGAGGTCATCCTCTCACTGATGATCCAGAATACTGCCTGAGAATTGATTTTTCCTAACATGTGTACACCGTGTCAGGACTCAGAGCGTCCTGACTCAGAAACTAAAGGTATAGATTCGTTTCTGAGTCCTCAGGGCATTTGATTCAGAGACGAAACAACGCTTACTGAGACCAGAGGCCTGTACGACGAAGCCGGTTCAACAGACCCTGGATATGTTTGAGTTAGCCGGTTGGCCTAATCCAAAACATACGCGCTCTCGCTAAGCGGTCCTACGAAGCTGGTTATCAAGTGGATCGCTCAAACCAGCCGTGTCCTATCTAGTTAGGTGCGCGTTCACATAAAAGGGGCGGGGTTAGCAACATTTGACCAATCACAAACATGGAGAAGCGCACTGACAGCACAGCGTCATACTTCCTGAATGAAAAGTGAACTTTAATATTAGACAGATATGAAGACGTTAAACTTTAAACATCCATGACTTAAACACTTGATCCAGGATCAAAGCCACATAGCTGCACCTGCAAGGTGAATACAGCTGGTAACAGAACAAGTGTTTGAATGCGTCCATTAACAGGTTTATGATATCACTGCCCCGTCTAAGACACGATCTGACTTTAATTACATTTGACTCGAGTGTTTCGTCAACTTAATGCGTTGCTTAAAATAATCCTTCTGCATACAGTATGTGACACTGTGAGTGTTGCACGGCCAGATCCGGCTCAGCTGACTCAGATAAGGAGATATATGATACATTATGATGTGATATGAATGATAATGGGACACATCGACGTCTGCACTCACAGTGCCGCGGACTGTACGTAATGTTACTTTGATCCGGTTACTTATGTTGTAGCAGATATTTCAGTAAGCTTTCTTAACGCCAATGTTATAATAGTCAGATTGCTCTGAAGATGGGAGGTGATATTCTATTCATGTTCACGTTTAAACTGTATTTCCTTTCTCCTGTAATATGACTTGATCGCTTTAAACTCCGCACACTGAGCTCTGATTGGTCAGCAGGCGGTGCTTTCACTGAGTTGATCTCTTAGCCTGGAACCTAACCTGCTCCGGACCAGGCTAGCCGCTCAGCATCAGTTACCATGGAGATCTAGCCCGCTAAGAAGAGAACCAGCGTCGTAGGACCGGAAACCCAGAGTTAACCCTGAAGTTAGCTCGCTAAGAGAACATCCGGCTTCGTAGTACAGGCCTCTGGAGGATCTCATGAGGAATTAATCAGGTCACGAACATTAAGAGTAGAAGTCTGAGATGTAACCAGAGAGATGGCAAAAGTACACACATCCTTTACTCAATTAGAAGTACACACATCCTTTACTCAAGTAGAAGTACACACATCCTTTACTCAAGTAGAAGTACAGATACTCGTGTTTAAAAATACTCTGGTAAAAGTAGAAGTACTGACTAAACTTCTTCACTCAAGTAAAAGTAAAGTATGGCTTTGAAATGTACTTCAGTAAAAAGTACCCATAACTAGCAGCTGTTTTAAAGAGTACCTGACCTCCCTTTATATTAATAGAACAATAATGTCATTGTTAGCTAATGAATGTTTCCATGCTGAACAACGGCAACATGACAACGTTTCCATTGGTCCCTCTTCTTTAGAGAAGACCAGGAAATGATGGATACACGGATCGTGTTCAAATCAATAGGCACGCAATGACTCTAAATAATAATGATCACGCCACCAAACACACATTCAGACTAAAGGAACCAGCCTGTTTGGAACATGGAAGAAGTAGAAAGTACAGGTATTTGGGTTCAACATGTAAGAAGTAGAAAGTACAGGTATTTGGGTTCAACATGTAAGAAGTAGAAAGTACAGGTATTTGGGTTCAACATGTAAGAAGTAGAAAGTACAGGTATTTGTGTTCAACATGTAAGAAGTAGAAAGTACAGGTATTTGGGTTCAAAATGTAAGAAGTAAAAAGTGGTCAGAAAACTATGTAGTGGAGTAAAGTACTGATACCAGACAAATATACTTAAGCACAGTAACAAAGTATTTGTACTCCTTCCCACCTCTGGGTTTAGTTCTGTGGTAAAGAGTCATGTGACTCAGAAGCTACTGGTAACTTCCAGCGTCTTCAGGATGTTCGATTCAGAGACTAAACAACGCTTACTGAGAGCTGGAGGATCTCATGAGGAATGAATCAGGTCACTAACATAAAGAGAAGAAGTCTGAGACATAGTTCTGTGGTAATGAGTCATGTGACAGAGGTCTGAGACGTAGTTATGTGGTAATGAGTCATGTGACAGAGGTCCAGAGGGGATTTACTCCTCAGAGACTCAGTGTGTTGTTAGGCCTGAACAAAGACAGATATCAGCTCCATGTAGAGAGCAGCTGGCATTTTGTTGGCAGTAAAAGCAGATTGTTCACCAGACAAAGACTCTCACAGAAATGTGCCACGATGCACACACACCCCTCCCCTCTCACGCTCTCACATATCAGAGGCAGGTCCAGACAGGAAAACAGGCGCCTGATGATTGAATTTCCTCTGGCGGTTATAAGAGTTCAGATCAGGCTGCAGAGGCTGTCAGGAAACGCCCTGACGCTCCGGGTGGGGGAAGCACACAGATCATTAACTCTACTCAGATAGCACACGTCTGAAGGAGAAGCAGCTAAATATGTTTGTTTGGATGTAAAATGACTTCACAAACTGCCCCTATAGTCACATTATCCTGTGGTTTCTGTGCAGGAATCATGATTTGTGAAGCTGCCAGATGGATATAGAGGAGTAAAAAGTGCACTCTTAAATGCTGTGGGATACAGAAGTAGCTCAGATGGTACTGAAGTAGAGTTCTGCTTTGAAGCCTTTAAAAGCTTATGAAACCCAACATGACTCTAAAACAGGAACAGGAAATGACTGATGCCGGGTAAAGTCACGGGGGTTTTCCGTCACATGAGACGTTGTGTTTCCATAAAAACCGTCAGTAACTGAATCACTTGAGAACTGAAAGGCATTTGTTCCATTTGAATGATGTTAACATTATTGTTTTTTTTAAAGCACCAACAGTAATAATTTCTCTCTTTTTACAATCCATTAGTTTTTGGGGAAAAGCAGAGAATCCCAAATAAAGTTTGAAATGAGTTCAAATAAAGATTTTATTTTGTATTAAAAACAATTCTTTCTGAATAAATGGTAAAACTATGTTGAAGGTTAAAGAGATGTTTCAATGTTATATCAATAAAGTTATGTTTAGTCAATTTGTATTTCGTTTGAAAATGGTTGATATTGTTTTTTCTTAAAATGTGTATTTGTATTGTATGCCCTATAAAAATAAAACAATTAAGGAAGAAATCAGCAGATGAATAAAAAATATGTTTCTAATATCTTTTTAATTTTATTCTACTTAAAAAAGTATTTTTTATATTTGTATTTTTACTGAAACTGTTTTGATGGTTTAGAAGATTTTAAATAATTGTGCCTGTTGTTCTTCTTCTGAATAAATAATGTTAGAGTGCAGCTGAAGGGTTAAAGTCATGGTTAGACACGTCATTATATTCAGAGAGCAGCCTGAGCGCCACCTGCTACTTAAAGATAACCAGATGACACTCACAGATACTTAAATGTTGGTCATGCTCTCGGTATCTCACTCCTCGTTGAGTTTCGTTCTCGCCCACAGCTTCAGCTCAACTCAGTCATCAAGGAAACTGAAGAAACCAGAAAGCCTCGTTTATATCCCAAAAAACAGAGAGGAAAAAGAACTCAGCCCTTCAGTAAAAGTAGAAATACTACAGGCTGAAAATACTCCATTACAAGTGAAAGTCCTGCAGTAGAAATGTTACTTAAGGAGAGCATGTTATCAGTCCAATGTACTTAAAGTATCTCGATTCAGTATTATAGAATATGAATATTCTGTGTTCATGTATATTTGATGTACAGCACTGCGTCATCAGCACATCGCAGGTTTTTATACGTAAACGGGTGTCAAATAAATATAGTGAAGTAAAAAGTGAGCAGTTAGAGCCTTCAAATGCAGTAGAAGTATAACGTAGCAGACTAAGGAAATACTCAAGTTAAGTTAAGTTATGTCAAAATAGGACTTCATGTAGTTACATTAAAACACTTAAAACATCACTTTTTGAAACTTTTTTATTCTTTTAGATAATCAACAGGCTCAGCATTTAAACGCTGACCTTTGAAACCTTTGAAACCTTTATCATTGGCTTTTTCAGTAATAATGTAGAACGTATGAAATAGAAATGGCTCATTAAGACATCACGAGTCGAGCTGAGCGTGGAGTAAAGAGATAAAGAGCAAACTGGGAACTCCCTAAAACAGAAACTAAGTACTTCCAGCTTCACCTCCACACACTGCAGACCTACATGAGGAGGGGGATACTCAGTAACATGTCTTTAAAGTACATTTCAGACAGAATATAAGGTGCTTAAAGTTTTAATCTTGAGATATGAAAATAAGAACCACATTATATATAAAAGTAGAACTTCAGTATACTAAAGTAAATACAAAAGATATCCCTGAAATACATGACACAGTTCAGAGCAAGCTGTGTTTGAGTTTTAAGCACATTCATTTTCTGTTCTCAAAGGTAAGTGCAATTTATTATCATCTGACATTGATTTGATTCATTATCTGTGAATGCTCTGATTCAAGCTCAATTATTTAACATTGAATCGACTTCTTATAGTTTTTAACCTTTAGCACTTTCATGTTAAACAGGTGCTGGGTTTGATTTCATTATTTCATATTTCATGTAAATCTACTTAGTAGAAAATAAATAAACATTTTAAAGTCTTATTCAAAACAATCATTTTCAGATTTACCCTGACATTTCCCTGATGCATATTTTAAAAGTGTATTTAGTATAGTAGAGATATACTGCAGATATCAGCTGCACATACATAAACCTGAATATTTCTGGAGCTATAAGTAAAAACAAAGCACACGTGAAATATATCACCAACACGATAGATACACATTTTAAGACCTCTTTACACCGACTTTAAGATTTAAATCACCTGCTGATATTTAAATAAACCCCTCACCATGAATCACTTCCAGGCTCTGACACACCAAGACCATATCAGACTTCATGTTGTTAGCGCTTTGTCAAAAAGTTAGGCTTCACCGTCGATCCTACGTGTTCGGCAGCAAAGTCTGACTGCAAAGTATGTCCTTCTGATTGGCTGGCAAACTTTAGCCAATCAGGGCAAAGGAAATAATAACTGCCTTTCTGACCACCAGCTGTATCCTCGCTCTCTTTAACGCGTAGACCTCCATGTTGCCATTAGAAACAGAACTTCTTAATAGTCGTAACTTTTCATTACCGAAGATATTCAGCATCTCTCAGAATAAAAACTATATATTTCAATAAAAGACTAAAATATCTTAAGTGACATTTCTTGTCTTATTTTTCAAATTTGTCATCATAAGCCCCACCTCCAATCCGTGAACCCCGCCTTCCTACAACAAGCTCCGCCTCCCATTTGTAAACCTCACATCACATCCTTAAAGATTAGATTCAGCTTTTCCAGCATTTTCTAACTTCTAGGACCTATCGAGGGCTATTCAATTGAATGTAAGTCAATGGTAAGAAGTATTTCTGGACTCGTGACGTCACGGAAGGTGTAGTACCACCGTCTGGCCACTACAAACATTAGCCTAAACGCCAGCGCACTCACTGGGACGCTAGCTTCTCTGATGTATGTTCGGTGTGTCAGGGCCTCTAAAGTCGAACCTGATCAGGATCAGTTATCAAAATACAACTCATGTAAAAACATAGTATTATTACAGAATTCACTGCAATAAATATCTGCAAAGTAACAGCACTTTTACCTGAGTAAAAACTCTTTGTATGTATATATTGATTGTTGTGGTTTTGTATGTGTCTGTTGATTATGTATATATAGGATATACATATTTTATACATATCTGTATACTGTATAATTTTACATTCGGGATTGTTGGAAACGTCATTTAGTAAGATTGACATTAAAGTTGACTTAAAGTACATTTACTTAAATGAAATGTCTTTAAAGTCATTGAACTTATTTATCCTATCCTCTCTTGCACTTTATGTATCCATGCTGCTATTGTTTTGCCATGTCATAAATACTTGTGTATTCTGCTCTTGCTCTTTTGCACTTTTCTTGAATTTCATGAATTTGTATCTGCTCTGTTTGTAAATTTGGTTTTCTTAAATGTTTGATGTGAGGGACTGCGGATGGAAAGTATCTCAAAGCTAAATCCGGCATATTTACACGTTTTGTTTTAAGTGTTCATTAATGTGCAATGTCCCTACCAAATAAACGATTCAAATAAAAATAACTTAAATAAATTGTCTTCAAAGTAACAGTGCTTTTACTTAAATCAAATGTAGTACTATTACTTTATTAAAACAACTTAAATAAAATGTCTTTGAAGTACAATTATTAAAGATTGCTGTGCTTCAGTAAAAAGTCTGAACAGCTAATTTACCTTAATATGAAATAAAGGAACATAACCTTTAATTAAGGCTAATATGTTAGCACTCTTTCTGTCAACTGAAAGTAGAAACTGAACCACGTTTGGTGTAACCCTCAATCCAACTGGGTGTTTGGGTATCAGAGGGTTAGTAAGCCCCTCTACCGCGACAAGGTAGTGATTCAAGGAGAGGAGATTATTTAGTTTAGAAGCAGGTGATGGAGAACAGTCGGCTGTAAAGAGGTCTGTGATATGTCAGATGTTCACTTTACACACTTCCTCTTCATCGAAATTCTCTAATGATCTCTTCTCCTTAGCTCTTTTAGATGTGACAACAAGTCCAGCAACAACAACACCACCAATGATGAGACAAACCAGTCCCAAACCGACTCCCAACCCAACGTATCCTCTGGGACCCTCTGGTTGTTCATCGTTGGCGTCTCCATACTGATGGTGTTCATCGTTGATTTCCTTCTTAGGACCTGAGGACAGAAACAGAGAGCAGTGAGGAAATGACTGGACCTCCCCTCATGTTGGAGAACAGCTGATCATGAAGGTGATGAAGAACAGAATCTGTTTCCTCTCCAGTCTCATGTCAGACATTATCTACCGATCACAGAGCATCAACATCATCTCTAAACATGCCAATGGAGGAACTCTTCAGGAGAAACACCAACTCACCTTCAGAGACGCTCAGATGGACGGAGTGCACAAACTCTCTCACGTCTCCCAGGTCTCTCTTCCTGCGATTATTGGAGCGAGTTATAATCTCACACTCGTACGTTCCCGTGTCGTCGGAGCTGACGTTCTTCAGGAGAACAGAAACGTCTCCGTTCTTCATCCCTTGGTTGTTCAGCTTAACACGACCATGATAACGTTGATGCTGGAAGATTTCCACCGGCTTGTTATCTCTGAAGAAGAAGACGTAATGCTCCAGCTCAGTTCTGCTCCACTTTAACACAGTGATGGCAGCATCTGTGGAAGTGTGGCACTGAAGAGTGACGTCTTCTCCAGGCTCTGCCTTCACCTTTTCTAAATGTGGAGAAAGACAGAAAGGCAAAACTCAGTCATTTCATTGTGAGCCGTTTGTATATTTATAAGGACTGTTGCAAGCAGCTGCAACATCTGATTAAAAAAAAAGGTTTACAAAAATAGAAATGCCACTAAAGACTTTATGGGAATTTGTTATTATTATAATGTTTTTATGATTCTTCTGAGAGAAGCTGGATTTCAGTGGAAGATTGTAGTTTACAACTGGATTCCTACATTTATTCTAGTTCTGTACTTAAGTATAATTTTGAGGTATGCTATTAGTACATTTGAATCTATGATACTTTATACCTCAGAGTCAGTGATCGTGGTAAAGCTCACTGTCCTGTGGGAGGAAGGCATGGAGGCAGCCTTTGAAAGGAATAAGGAGAAATACAGAAAGCTGTCTGCTTCATGAACTTAAGCTGGATGTGCACCTATCCAGTGGAACTCTGCCGAAGAGGCTTTGCTGGAAAGTCCATCCAAAGATTCCTCAAGGCTGGAGGAATTACCGGATCCAGACAAAAGAAGGCACTCAGAGAAGTGGCTGAGAAAGGGAGTCTCTGGATAAGAAGGGACGATGCAAACTAGGGTAAGCAAGGATCTCAGGGTCAGTTGCAGCCAGTGGTGGGCTACGTCCGTACCACTGCCCCCCCACCTAGAGATGTTCTGAGATAGAAGGGGAAATCATCTGTGAAGTCTGGCCCCCAGCTGAGGACGCTGCAGCAAGGCCCAGCAGGAGGTGACTAACTGTGCTTCCACCTCGACCCCATTACATTCTTGGTAGCCAATATTGTACTTTTGATTTCACTGCATTTATTTGACAGCTTTAGCTACTTTACAGATTATTAGCACAACAAAATAAAAATACACTTTTCATTATAACAGCAAACAAGCTGACGTCACTGGTGACGACACTCAGACGCTGGTGGGCAAAACACATGCACCGTTTGTGATAGACTTTTGAGGAAGGTGTCATTGCTCTAAGCAGAGTTCCTTTGTTATTTCGGTCACTTAGCCCCGCCCACTCACAAAACTCACGGACAGATTGTTGCAGACATTTGGGGGAGGTTTCTATTGATAATATTTTCATTAGGTAATGATACCCATCAGTAATGTTTGGCTTCTTTTACTTCAATTAGATTTTTGCAACGACATTTGCAAATATAAAAATTGAATAGAGATATTTTTATAAAAATTAAGTGAAAGTAAAAATGTGCACATAGAACTACAATATAACAGCAGTACATATGTAATAAAATATATAAAAAACTTGTGTCTAAATATTAAATAAGTAATAAGATATTAATGCTAAAAACTCAAAATGTACAATGTCATACAGTTCTAACCCGAAATGATGTGAGTATTGCACAGTAAATGCAGTACTTCAATTTTAACAGAGTAATAAGACAATTTATCATTTCTACTGTTCCTGAAGTTAAACACCAGAGCACTTCCTCCTCCTCTGATAGAGTCAAACATGACCATATTTAGAAATGAGAAAGGCTCTTGGCCTCCATTGGCTGGGGGAAACAAGAAGTCACTCTGTTATTGTTCAGTTTCAGCCAATCACAAAGCTCCGTCTCAAATTACATGAGCAGCATTTGGGAGGGGCGCAAAGAGTGTCCTCATAGACATAAATGTTTTCCTTTAAGCTTGGCAGTTCATAAATTAAATACGAAAAGGCTTTATTGCCATCTGAACAAAAGTGAACATCTGAGGTCTCAGGCTGCTCCAACAATGTGACAACTAAATATTAAACATAAACAGAGATAAAATAGTGAAAGAGACACAATGGTTCAAGGAAAATGCAGAAATATGTAACTTATATTATGTAAATGTCAGTAGAAGGTTGCGCTGGAATTGTCCAAAAATCAGCTCCTAACGTCTTTTCCTAACCACTATTCCTCGACCTCTGTGTGAACCGTAAAGAAGGAATAGTGGTTAGGGAAATTCAAAAGGATTTAGGAAAAGAGACAGTGGCGCTTTGAAAATCCCACTGCACTTACACTATCTGACATATTTATGATGCGACGGAGAATCTTACTGAGTCTGCTGTGAGGAAACTACAGTTTTCTGTCCAGCGGACCACAATAAGACATCTAGATTCTTCCCCTTGTGCGGTCCTATGATGTTGTTTTATGCTTTATGAACGTGGACAATAGTGAAAAATATACTCTTAAGGTTGGAATTTAATTATTTTTTTAAGTAAAGTGAAACTTAGTGATTGCTCGCACTCAACTACTTATACATTGCTAACTTGCTAAGCCTTAATCTATTACTTTGTATATCACCAAACTAAGCACTTAGGTAAGTTAAGGTATAAGTTGTAAAATGCTTAAAAAGCACCGTAACTTACATGATATCATTTATCGGTCACGATCGGAATGTTGTCACGGTAAACGTTGCGGCCGCAAGGTATCGTGGGACGCGACTTCTCCTCTCCTTGAGTTAAAGATGGTTCAGCGTTTCCTTAAGGAGTTAGCAAAGGAAGCGTGTTGTTTTGCAGGCGTTCTCCCACACCAGTAGTACTTGCTATTGTGCGCTCAGGATATAGCTTCCTTCCCGAGTATTTTTCACACGCTTTGACGCATACGTGTTTTTTTCTAGTGCCTCCAGTGGATCATCAGCGATTGCTTCTACCTTTGCTTGCCATAGACTGTGTTAGTATATTCAGGGCCGCCACTCCCTACACGCAGATCACGCAGACTGAGGGACTTCATCTTGCGGAGGGGGCCTCATCTGAAGCGCAAATTCGGCGCAATTAGTGTACGCGCGCCAGTTTCGCCGCTGCGAGGCTCCGGCGCTCGCAGTTCACGTGCATGCTCCACTATCACCCCCCGCCCGTTGACGACGACGACGCTCGCGACACAGAGGGCCTCATCACAGAACTTTGCGTGGGGCCACAAGTTGGCCACGGATGCATGCCCTCACCTCCTGCAGCCAGAGAGCCATGGATCCATAGGAGTATGAGGATCCCTGCATGTTGCGCAGATGTTAAAGCAGCCATGAGAGCAGCTGAAGAACAGCAAGTGATCTGAACAGTGTAATCCGGTGTGAACCGGTTTGTGTTTGTTCAAAGGTTTCATACACAGAGGGAAGAGGAAGGGGGAGGAGGAGGGGAGGATCCATGGTCACATGATTTACAAGAAGCAGTTTGCTTTATCAGAATGACACGTTCAAGTACAGAGAGAAAAAACCTGTGCAGTCAGTTCATTTCAAAAGTGATCTAAGATTGAACCTGATGATCAAATGTGAATCCATTTGAAAGAAGTAAGGGTTACATTTGAACTTTCAAAGAAACATTCACACACATATACATTTACATACATACGTACATACATATACATATATATATATATATGTATGTATGTATGTATGTATGTATGTAAATACAGGGGCGTAACCCTAACCCTAACCCTTTTTTCAGATAAAAATAAAACTGTTTGCGTTCCACCCTTTTTTTTGTACACATTCATTTCCCTAGTATTTGTCAGCAACTCCTGTATAGACAGTATTTACAGTGTCAGGCTACAAACTTGGGGGGGGGGGGGGAGCGGGGGGAGATAAGATAAGAAGTACTTTTTGCATTGCAGCAGCATAAAAAGACATTTTATTTTATTTATTCATGTATTTAACAGGGACAGTGCACATTAATGAACATTTCTGTAAATGTGCCAGAGTTAGCCAAGAGCTATTTTTCATCTGTAGTCCCTGGACAGATTTTAAAAGTCAACCTAAAACACATTTCATTTTAAACAAGTAAATACAATACATTTAAAACATGCAACATACATTACTGGGATACTTAAATAAAACAATTTAAAATACAGAACAATAAAACAGAAAAAATAAAACAAAACCAAAGAACATGTTAAAACATGTTAAAACACCGGCAGTGGGTTGTAAGGAGCAGAAGATTGGGTCAGTGTTGGCAGAGCTGATTCCTCACTAACCATATTTTGAGTTTAGATTTAAATAAAGTGAATGTGGTCTGGTCTCTGATTGGAGATGGGATTGAGTTCCATTGCTGAGCAGCTTTAACAGAAAATGAAGACTGACTGAAATAACTTTTTCTGAGTGGAATAATGCAATCTCCTCTCGCTGCACCTCTTGTTACCCTAGTAGCAGTTGTGCGTATGTTAATAAACTGTCTAAGAGGAGGTGAGGTAAGGCCGTTGACAATCTTGTAAAAAAGGCAAGCGTTTGCATGTTTGATGAGGTTTTCCAGCTTAGCAAGTTGTATTTTTTGAGTATTGGGCAGTGATGCGAATAAACAGATTTTTTGTCCAGTATTTTGAGTGTTTGTTTGTACAATGACTCCAGTGGTTTTAATGTTGTTGTACTGGCATGTGACCAGGTAGTTAAACAGTAGGTGATGTGTGAGAGAACCATAGAGTGTGTGTACATCAGAGATGCCTCAATTGACATGTAATCTCTGGTGAACCTAAAATTTGACAGACTGAATTTGACCCTATTACATATTTTTTTAACCTGAGCCTTGAAATTGAGTGTTGAATCAATCATGACTCCAAGGTACTTGTATTGTGACACCACCTGTAGCCTCTCCCCTGATACAAAAACATCTGGCGCAACACAAGAGGACTTTGTTTTGGTGAAGAAGATGCATACTGTTTTACAAATATTTAGTTGCAAACAGCATTGTTCCAACCAAGTTGTTCCATGAACCATGGTGTTTGTCAGTTCATTAGCCACTTGTGTCATATTGCTTCCATGTACATATATTACAGTGTCATCTGCATACATTTGGATGTTTGTGTCAGGACATACAGATGGTAAATCATTTATATAGAGCGAAAATAGTAATGGTCCCAGGATTGAACCTTGTGGGACCCCTGTCGAAAGATGAAGGTCAGCAGATTCATGATTGTGAACTCTCACATACTGAGATTGGTTAAACAAATACGATTCTAACCATTGAGCAGAGGGGGGACGCTGAAGCCAGGCTGAGTGGTGGAGGTGAGAGGTGTGAAGTGGAGGTGGAGGAGACAGCAGCAGCGTGCACAAATGCACGCTCAAATGTTGTGAAAACGATGTTAGCAAACCGAACCCCTGTTAACATGTTCTCTGACAAGAAAAGACAACATTTACTTCGGGCAAACAGGCCAAACACATGTTGTTGGGTCATTTTAGAGACAGTAGAGGATGGAGGAATTATTTTTTGTTTACTTTTTTTAAGTGCATTGCCCCCCCCCCCAACCCCCTCATACATTTTCTATTAAAAGTTTACTGAAATGTCCAAATTGCACATCTTACCAGTGTTCTTGTTTATTACACTTCTTTGTGCACGCTATTTTTCAGAACATTTATCAGTTATGCTTTTAAAAAGTGGTGGGGACATGTCCCCAGCGTCCACAGCGCTAATGATGCCGATATATATACATATATAAATAGCATATTTTATCTGACTATTTTACAAAGTGGCTAAATAACCAGCAGAAATCCACTGATTCTTCCTCTTGGTTACTCAGAGGCTCCACCTGGTGGTGGTAGTTCTGCAGCACAACATCACACATTACTACAGTATATCTGAAACATAAACACTGCCTGGACACAAGGGTGTAACTTTGGTTTGAGAAGTGGGGGGGGACACAAAACAGGGGGTCCTCCGCAATGAAACATTTTTCTCGATTTAATTCCATTTCCTGCCTTTCTACAAATATATTAGGGACTATGGTGTTAACTAATCCAAGAACAATGTGTAGTGTATATGATGAGGAGAAGATTTTTGTCTTTAAATTGAAGTTAAAGGCATCAATCTGGTGCACTTTGAGAGCAAAATTAGAGATGTATGGATACAGCTCTCAACACTCATAGGAAACAGAACTGTATATATTTCAATACTCCAAAAACCATTAGAATATGCTCACAACCAATAACAAATAATTGATAAACTCCTCTCTCCTATCTTTATCTTACCTAGTCTGCATTCTTTCTTTTTATTTATGCATATTTTTACTAATCACTCCCCTTTTAAACTGGGCTTTTTATTTTTTACTGCACAAACAGGATTTTGAAAAGTGGGGGGGACATGTCCCCTCTGTCCCCAGTGGAAACTACGCCCAATGCCTGGACATACTTACAAATGGATGAGCAATTGATCTGTCATCTTAATACATTTAAAAATACAAAAAAGGACTTTCAAATAAGTTTCTAATTGGCAATTGAATTCCAGGAGAAAACGCCACTGAGTAAATTTACTTAATTACTATCAACATCTGGTTCTCGTTAATTAAACTTAATTCATACTGCAGAGAGTGGGATGTTAAGATTCACCGATTCGCAATTCGCATTGATGCACCGGCATAAACGTTCAAGATGCGAGTGCACCGGTTGAAAGAGTGCACATCGGCTACAGTTTGGGTTGAACTCGCGATGCATCGATTGTAGTGTCTTTGCATCGGTAAAAAAACGATTAAATCATATAATATCCTCTCATCCTGTCAGCACTCAGCAGAGACGATCTTTGATCTTTGCTTCGCTATGGAGGCCGAGAGTCTCAGTTATCAACAAACATGGAAGTCGAGGGCCGTATCTCATTTCTGGGATTTCCCCTCCTCGACTCCTATCCTCGACTCCTATCCTCGTGTCTTAGTCCCGCCCACAGGAGATGCGAGCGGAGGACTCGAGGAGGGGAAATAAAGAACTACGGCAGATATGTAATATTAATGCAGCCGAACCGTGTATTACAATGCCGTTATGTGGTGACTTTCAAAGAGAAAAGCAAGCACACTCGGAATAAAGTATTATTTATTTTTTTTAAATGTTTTCGGATTTCACATAAACACCATATCCCAACGTGCATTGCGGCTAAACC
Organism: Dissostichus eleginoides; assembly: GCA_031216635.1. Taxonomy (NCBI): domain Eukaryota; kingdom Metazoa; phylum Chordata; class Actinopteri; order Perciformes; family Nototheniidae; genus Dissostichus; species Dissostichus eleginoides. The sequence continues at coordinate 1,429,073 of CM062286.1, forward strand.
ATCCAATCGTCGAGCTGAGGATCTTGCCTACGTCTGTTTCCGGTATTGTTCAAGGTTCAAGGGTTCAAGGTTTATGTTTATGACGGATGTATTTTGTTATACACACATTCCTTCACATTTAAATTTAAATTTACATTAAAGTATTTCGTGAGGCCTTCTAAAATGTTTTTAAATATAACTAGGGTTCTAGTTGAAGAGTTTGTAAATTAACATGAACCGAAGCTGTTGCCTGGCAACGCAATCGCACAACGTCACGTCCGGTAATTCCACATCCACACACATGGATTAACATCGATTTAATACATTAATGTAGCCTTTGTTTCTGCTAAAAGAGGAGTCGACAAGCTGGGGCAACAAGAACATCGGCCAAATCGAGTGTGACTATTAAAAAATAAATCATTATTATATTAATATTGACAATAACAACCGACTGTCGGGGTAGAGCATTTGCTTGGCATTTCCGGGTATTTCTCCACTGGTTGGGCCATGTTAACAATACCGTGTAACTGTCACGTTTGAAGGGACGAAATCGGGACATCTTCACGTCTCCGAGCATGGTAAATCGTCACATGTTCACGTCTTGCCGTGATACCGGGTTGCGTCTATCGTTTTTCCAACCCAGTTTAGATCCCACTTCCGCATTACGCAAGCATCGACGCGGCGTTACGTCACAGCATCAACCTGGCGTTACATCCCTATGGTTACATCACTGCCTCACGCGGCACACCCGCGAAATCTGAATCTGACAAGCGAAATACTGTCCTTTTTAAACGCCGCATCATACAGCAATATTAAAAGTAGATATACAATATAATAGTGCTTCTTTGTCAATATGACTGACGACCACACTTATGCAGCGCTGAGGTAATGTTAATTCATCATTTAATATTAATTCCTGATGGATATAAGAGGGATACATTAGCAAACATCTGTATATATAGCCTATATATAATGTTTCGTTTTTTTTGTTTGTCATGTAACATATTAACGTTTTGACCTTCTGTTTAGGATGTAAAGGTATCTATTTAATATTTTATTTAAAAGGTAGACATTTATAATATGTTATAAATGTCTATTTTGTTATATAATACAACATTTGTATATATAACATTTGACATTAATAACATATTAACGTTTTGAGACCATGTAAAAATGAAATGTTGGGAGTGGACATTTATAAAAATGTATTCCTTTACATAAAAGTGCTTTCCAGAGGTGTAAGAAGTGATAAGATCTTGTACTTGAGTAAAAGTACAAGTACCAGAGTGTAGAAATACTCAAGTATAAGTACTAAAGTATTAGCATCAGAATAGTACCTGAATAACTATAAGCTGTTTTTTTTGCTTTCATTTCAGACCCCGTGTTTTAGTGTGCTCTGGAGGCACACAGAACAATATAGAGGAGTACCTGCAGAAGAAGGTATCTGATAAGACCTATCAATACTATGATGAACATCAAATTACATTGGATGTGTTTGCTCATATCAATGCCTCACCTACACATCATCATCATCATCATCATCATCTAAACTATACCACTTAATAACAGACTTATTGTCCAGATAAAAGACAAGGCATTACAAAGAATAAAATGCAAACACATGAAGTGCATTTAAAGAGAATATAAACATTTTAGCATAACTATACCAATGTTTTAGGATTTTGAGGGTTGGATTTTTATTTTTCAGACTTTTTAAGCCTGCAAGTATAATGTGTATTCTACTCTAGTTCTGAGTAAAGTCAGTACATTTTAAACCTCATGGTCCTCTTTAGTTCTTCAGATCATGGCAAAACTCTTACTGGTATTTGACATCCTGTTCCACACCATAAAAATGTGCCAAAGTATCCCCATTAGGGTTTATTTTCCCTATTATTGTCACTAGTCAGTGCCCCTCTGCACCTCTGACTCCTCTCACCATCCCTCTGTTTAGAGGCAGGACACTGGTAATCGGTGCCCCTCTACCCTCTGACTCCTCGTCACCCCATCCTCTGTTTAGAGGCAGGACACTGGTATCGGTGCCCCTCTGCACCCTCTGACTCCTCGTCACCCCATCCCTCTGTTTAGAGGCAGGACACTGGTAATCGGTGCCCCTCTGACCCTCTGACTCCTCGTCACCCCCATCCCCTCTGTTTAGAGGCAGGACACTGGTATTCGGTGCCCCTCTGCACCCTCTGACTCCTCGTCACCCCATCCCTCTGTTTAGAGGCAGGACACTGGTATTTGGTGCCCCTCTGCACCCTCTGACTCCTCGTATCCCCACCTCTGTTTAGAGGCAGGACACTGGTATTTGGTGCCCCTCTGCACCCTCTGACTCCTCGTCACCCCCATCCCTCTGTTTAGAGGCAGGACACTGGTAATCGGTGCCCCTCTGCACCCTCTGACTCCTCGTAACCCCCATCCCTCTGTTTAGAGGCAGGACACTGGTATTCGGTGCCCCTCTGCACCCTCTGACCTCGTCACCCCCATCTCCTGTTTAGAGGCAGGACACTGGTATTCGGTGCCCCTCTGCACCCCTGACTCCTCGTCACCCCCACCTCTGTTTAGAGGCAGGACACTGGTATTCGGTGCCCCTCTGCACCCTCTGACTCCTCGTCACCCCCATCCCTCTGTTTAGAGGCAGGACACTGGTAATCGGTGCCCCTCTGCACCCTCTGACTCCTCGTCACCCCCATCCCTCTGTTTAGAGGCAGGACATGGTAATCGGTGCCCCTCTGCACCCTCTGACTCCTGTCACCCCCATCCTCTGTTTAGAGGCAGGACACTGGTATTCGGTGCCCCTCTGCACCCTCTGACTCCTCGTCACCCCCATTCCTCTGTTTAGAGGCAGGACACTGGTATTCGGTGCCCCTCTGCACCCTCTGACTCCTCGTCACCCCCATCCCTCTGTTTAGAGGCAGGACACTGGTATTCGGTGCCCCTCTGCACCCTCTGACTCCTCGTCACCCCCATCCCTCTGTTTAGAGGCAGGACACTGGTAATCGGTGCCCTCTGCACCCTCTGACTCCTCGTCACCCCCATCCCTCTGTTAGAGGCAGGACACTGGTATTCGGTGCCCCTCTGCACCCTCTGACTCCTCGTCACCCCCATCCCTCTGTTTAGAGGCAGGACACTGGTATTCGGTGCCCCTCTGCACCCTCTGACTCTCGTCACCCCCATCCTCTGTTTAGAGGCAGGACATGGTATTCGGTGCCCCTCTGCACCCTCTGACTCCTCGTCACCCCCATCCCTCTGTTTAGAGGCAGGACACTGGTAATCGGTGCCCCTCTGCACCTCTGACTCCTCGTCACCCCCATCCTCTGTTAGAGGCAGGACACTGGTATCGGTGCCCCTCTGCACCCTCTGACTCCTCGTCCCCCATCCCTCTGTTTAGAGGCAGGACACTGGTAATCGGTGCCCCTCTGCACCCTCTGACTCCTCGTCACCCCCATCCCTCTGTTTAGAGGCAGGACACTGGTAATCGGTGCCCTCTGCACCTCTGACTCCTCGTCACCCCCATCCCTCTGTTTAGAGGAAGGACACTGGTATCGGTGCCCCTCTACACCCTCTGACTCCGCACCCCATCCCTCTGTTTAGAGGCGGACACTGGTAATCGGTGCCCCTCTGCACCCTCTGACTCCTCGTCACCCCCATCCCTCTGTTTAGAGGCAGGACACGGTATTCGGTGCCCCTCTGCACCCTCTGACTCCTCGTCACCCCCATCCCTCTGTTTAGAGGCAGGACACTGGTATTCGGTGCCCCTCTGCACCTCTGACTCCTCGTCACCCCCATCCCTCTGTTTAGAGGCAGGACACTGGTATTCGGTGCCCTCTGCACCCTCTGACTCCTCGTCACCCCCATCCCTCTTTAGAGGCAGGACACTGGTAATCGGTGCCCCTCTGCACCCTCTGACTCCTCGTCACCCCCATCCCTCTGTTTAGAGGCAGGACACTGTATTCGGTGCCCCTCTGCACCCTCTGACTCCTCGTCACCCCCATCCCTCTGTTTAGAGGCAGGACACTGGTATTCGGTGCCCCTCTGCACCCTCTGACTCCTCGTCACCCCCATCCCTCTGTTTAGAGGCAGGACACTGGTATTCGGTGCCCCTCTGCACCCTCTGACTCCTCGTCACCCCCATCCCTCTGTTTAGAGGCAGGACACTGGTAATCGGTGCCCCTCTGCACCCTCTGACTCCTCGTCACCCCCATCCCTCTGTTTAGAGGCAGGACACTGGTATTCGGTGCCCCTCTGCACCCTCTGACTCCTCGTCACCCCCATCCCTCTGTTTAGAGGCAGGACACTGGTATTCGGTGCCCCTCTGCACCCTCTGACTCCTCGTCACCCCATCCCTCTGTTTAGAGGCAGGACACTGGTATTCGGTGCCCCTCTGCACCCTCTGACTCCTCGTCACCCCATCCCTCTGTTTAGAGGCAGGACACTGGTAATCGGTGCCCCTCTGCACCCTCTGACTCCTCGTCACCCCCATCCCTCTGTTTAGAGGCAGGACACTGGTAATCGGTGCCCCTCTGCACCCTCTGACTCCTCGTCACCCCCATCCCTCTGTTTAGAGGCAGGACACTGGTAATCGGTGCCCCTCTGCACCCTCTGACTCCTCGTCACCCCCATCCCTCTGTTTAGAGGCAGGACACTGGTATTCGGTGCCCCTCTGCACCCTCTGACTCCTCGTCACCCCCATCCTCTGTTTAGAGGCAGGACACTGGTAATCGGTTCCCCTCTGCACCCTCTGACTCCTCGTCACCCCCATCCCTCTGTTTAGAGGCAGGACACTGGTAATCGTGCCCCTCTGCACCCTCTGACTCCTCGTCACCCCCATCCCTCTGTTTGAGGCAGGACACTAGTCGGTGCCCCTCTACACCCTCTGACTCCTCGTCACCCCCATCCCTCTGTTTAGAGGCAGGACACTGGTATCGGTGCCCCTCTACACCCTCTGACTCCTCGTCACCCCCATCCCTCTGTTTAGAGGCAGGACACTATTCAGTGCCCCTCTACACCCTCTGACTCCTCGTCACCCCCATCCCTCTGTTTAGAGGCAGGACACTGGTATTCGGTGCCCCTCTGCACCCTTTATGTATCTGTTTGTATATGTGTATGCCTTTTTCATTTGTTTTTCACCTTTGTCTTTGTCATATCTTATCCCATGTATGGCCTGTACCTTGTCGTGGCAAGTGGGCTTTTTACCAAATCAGGCCTCAAGGTGTATCTCAAATGCTGAAATATAACCTCCCTGTTAATACAAATGCATTAGCCTACATCACAGTATTAAATGACTAAAGGTCCACTGCCCTCTGCAGTCATGACATCTTTCCAGAGGCTGGTGTTGATCCAACCTAAAGGACATCACATGACCCCTGCTTGACCTCCTGCAGTTGATGCAAACAGGTAAGTGGATCATGCAGTCAACCTGTTTCCTGGGACTTCAGCATTCAGCAGTCCCCTGCTCCTACCTCACCCCTCCCGCTGTCCCAGCCTTCACCTGGTGAGACATATACACCAATTCAAAGGCATGATTATTACACAGCCAACCCTTATTCAGAGTGCCTAATAAATGTATATATTTGGTTTTTTTGGGACCATCCGCACATGTGTGTAAGTAACAAGTAATGCTGTATAATCTGCAACAACTGTCAGGTGGTGTTATTGATTATCTTTGCAAAAGAGCCCCCACCAATATTGATTTTGACAAATATCTTTTAATTGAAATATGGGAGCAAAAACAAAAGGGTAGAATTGATCATATTATGTTATTATTATTGCAACTGTATATTATATATATATATTTAGTGTGTGTACAAATGAATTAATATAAAGTGTATATATATGTGAGTGTGTGTATAAATGAATGAATAAATCTGTGTATAAATGAATAAATACATGTGTGAGTACATATAAGTGTGTGTTTATATATATATATGTTTATAAATGAATAAATGTGTGTATATATATATATATATATAAAATAGTATCATTAAATAATGCTGTCAGATAAATGAAGTACACAGTAATAGTCAAGGTTATATTCAATATTCTGCACTTACACCAGCTGATAAGATATTTAAAACGTCTTTTGTTTGTCCTGAAAACGAACAGTGAGGATACACACAGGCTATTTATAGATGATAAAACACCAGTAATACAATCTCAGGACTCTTCGATATGGCTTTGATTATAGGATCGTTTACTTTCAGTCAACAAATCCTTTGGAAAGACAAAAAACAACTTTTCATTCTGCTTTACCGCGACCCTGCCGAAGATGAAGTCTATGACGCTATCGCGTAGAGCTACGTCGATGCTTGCGTAATGCGGAAGTGGACGTGGTTAAATCTAAACTGGGTGGAAAAACGATAGACGCTACCGGGTGGATAAGTCACATGTTTCCTGCCTGGCCGCGTTACCCTCTCTCGTCTGGGCGCTATGAAAGGAGCCCTCAGCCCAAGCAGGAGCAGCCAACACATTGCTGACTGTTGCTATCTGTAAACTATGCCGCCGAAACATAATTTCAGCCAATCAGCGTCGTCAGATCTGATGGTCATAGGGCGCCAATGTCAGCGCCCGATGCAGTCTGTGAGTTGTTTGGACTCGTATCCAAGGTGACGCTACAGTAGTTGATGAGGATGGCTGCGTGTGCAGGTGGAGACTCCGGACCTCGGTCCCCGCCGCAGTGACGCGTCCTAAAACCCGGAAGTAAACTCCTTCCGGTTCCTTCGACAAAAATGCAATGCAATTTCTCCATAGGATTTTGGAAAATAGCTCGAAATAAGGTCTGTGGTTGAAACACATTTAAGAAACGGATCACGTTTTGTTCAGCCGGATAATATCCACATGTCTACCCTACTTTTATAATGTTCGAATCATAAATCTAGTCGCCAGAAGCAAAATGCTAACGTTATGCTATAAACGAACTACAGCAGGGGTCGCTGCTTCAACGTCACGCCGACTTAAGATCCATATTCAAACATACAGATTCAAAATTGTACAAGTTGAAGCTTTTGTTTTAACAGTTTGCAAGAGCGCAGGTACTTGCCTTCCTTAAACCTAAAGATCTCCATCTCTCTCTCTCACACACACACACACACACGCATATTATTGTATATAGTTGAGTTTTGACAGCATCCATCAAACTAGATTTTTTGCCTTAATGCTCTGTTTTCTAATATTTCTGTGTTTCTGAACCACGTCTGTGTCTGCATATAATGTTCGTATTTAGTCTCCTGATTTTAAATGGGAATTAAATCACTTGAGTGTTCCCAAAGCACCGGTGTTCTGCAGTTTGTGTGGGCCTACTGTACTGTTGCACAGTTTACTAGAAACTATGTCCAGGACAAGGTATTTGGAAGTTTTGGAAGATTCATAGCTAACCACACTGAAGATTATGGAGGTATTGATCATTCTTCTCATACCTCTTACATCACCAGAAGTCATAATTTAAGGGGTAATTTCTAAAATAAATCTTCTGGGGGGACATCCCCCATTTCCACCAGCCGCCACTGGACGCACATAAAGAGGCGACATGGGGTCTGCGGCTGAAAAGAGAAACCTGAAAGTTAGACGTATGAGTGAAATCACTCAGTGAGGTGTTCTGTCAGAGAGAGTGGAGTTAGTTTACAACAGCCTGTGACTGCCAATAATAGTTTAAATGTCTTCCTCACTGTAAGCAGTTATGAAAGACCTGTTTGTGAAAAAAGGTTATTTGTATTCTGTATTGTTCATATAGAAACCAGTGCTTTCTGCTCTCTGGTGAGTCAGCCTATGGATGAGTGTTAAGCACATCAGGCTGGCAGCTGTATGGGCATTGCTCTATGGTAGCTGTTATTTGCACATTGTTGATCATGGGCAATGCATCCTTAAATTGTTTAACTGTGAGGTGTTATAACATTGTGCTTTACTCTGGAGACAGAGAACACTACACAGGACTTGTGAAAAGGCCTGTTTGTGAAAGGTCCAAGTGTTTGTTTTGTTTAAGGTAAAAAAGGTGAAAAAGAAACAGCATGATGGGATGCGCAGTACTAGTAGAGAGAACCAAATATGTAAAGCACTTTTTTGTTAATGTATGATTTGCTGCATATCAGGAATAAAACAAAAATCCTCTGTCGTTCATATTGAAGTATCATTACTTTGCATCGTGTTGAATCGCATCGTATCGAGCTGTATCGCAACAGGGGTGATCTTATCGCATCGCCCGGTGTTTCAAAGGTATCGTTAATGTATCGTATCGTTGGCAACGTATCGAGATGCGCATCGCCTCAGATGGAGATGCACATCCCTAGCAGAGAGGCGCTCTTCAGCTTGTGTTAACCACAGAGACCCTGGCATTTCATTTCCATGACAACAAACTAAAGGTGTTTTTATCAGAGAGATAACCACACAGCCAGTGAACTAGAGCAGAAACAGGAAGTGGTTTCACTGCTTGGACAGAAGAAGAAAAAGAGTTGATCTCATTGCACCAAGAAGCAGAATGAAGGACACATCTCTCCTGCTCCGTGAGTAACCCTGAACACATTTAATACTTCAAGATAAAATAGATTATTCAGTACGAAGAGATTTGGATGTTAAATTACACATACATTGTTTAACCCAGGAAAGAAGAAGGGTTTTGTGACCGTTGCTCCTTTTTAAAATAAAATAACCTATGAAATAGAATATAAATATAGGCTTGAACATAATTAAAAGTAAAAATGTGAAATAAAAATATATATTGAAATACAGATTATGGAAATTTTCTGACAATATATAACAATAAATATGTTTAAATGTGTGTATTACAGTATATAAAGCTTCAGTGATCAACAAATGAAGAAAATACTTTGGCTTATTTACGACGAGAGAGGATTGTTCTGTAACAGGTGCAATACAAAATTGGATGGAAAAAAAACAGTACAAGGACATACAGTGTCACAATAAAGATTCAGATAAATAATGCAATAAGTAATCAAGAAAAATGTCTCTAAACATGCAGTGTAAGCTGCTTCAGTAAACCTGGACTCAGAAAAGCAAGTTTTTTTGGGCGAATTTTCAGGAAGTTATTTTCCAACAATCAAAACAAATATTATGCATTATTATATGTTAAGATACAACTTTATTGATCCCTTTGTTAAATTCAAACCACCCTGCAGAACATATGGTGAAGTGATTAACACATTACTGCATGGATAATAAATGTTTCTGCATAATAAGTACTTTTTATACCTTAAATATTTCCTGTGCCAATGCTTTGGTGTTACTACTTTACTGATAAGTGTTTCCTGGTGTATTTTCAGTGCTGTCCTCCCTGTTTTGCTGCTCAACAAACTCAGGTCAGTAACATTTACCTGCAGCCTGTAACATCAGGGATTATCAGGAGGAAACAGTATCCTTGTATTAGAAAGAATGAACATTTTAAACATTCTCATTATCAGTAAAACATATATGAAAAAGATCATGGTGTGATTTTTAGGATTAGTACCAAACAAGGATTTGTAATTAAGTCTGTAGTAGAAGCTCAACAATACCTCCTTCAGATAATTGATCATATTTAGCCTTTACCTAATATTGCGCTTACTGTGATTTGGACATTGCGTCCAAATTGTAATTTAAATAACATTTTGATTAATTGTGCAGTTCTAATAACCGTATTGCCATATACTAGGAGCAGTCAAACTTCCACATCAGACAGTCAACCACCCTACCCCCCCTCAAACAAGCCCTCCAAACCCACCAGACCTGCCTTTCCCTGTTGACCCCTCCCCCACCATTACACCTCAAAACGCTTTCTCTTCTGTACTTCATTTCATCTTTGTTTGTTTGGTGAATCATTTTTTGTAAAGTGAATTTGAGTACCTAGAAAGCGCTTTATAAATTAAATGTATCATTATTATAACAATAAAACCAGTTTAATTATTCCCTGCAGCTCGTCTGACGGTGACTCCCAGCAGCTCTCAGGTATTTGAATATAAACCTGTCTCTCTGAGATGTGAGGACGCCTCTGATGGATGGACTGTGAGGAGAAACACGAGCAGGGAAAAAAGAAATGAGTGTGGAGTCGGCTGGGGAACATCTGCTGGTTCCTCCTGTACCATCAGCTCCATGTACCCTTTGGACAGTGGAGTTTACTGGTGTGAGTCCACAGAGGGATCCACCAGTAACACCATCACCATCACCGTCTCTGGTAAGATCAGCCTCTCTGTTTCCTCATCAATACTAACAATAATTTAAGAAGTTCATCAGAAAGAGGAAGCTGGACGACCTCAGAGCTGCTAGCTTGTGCTAACCACAGGGTACAACACACACATTCTCACACACACTATCATCCACTAAAACACTCCTCAGTACAGTCTCATACTTTAGGGACTGGTAAACACTGATTTCAGACATTTTATTTTGTTCTATATTATCCTAATTTAAGAGAAAATGCACTTTTTTAAAGTGCTCTCTTAATCTCCGTCTGATTGGCTGTTGCAGGTTTTTTTTAAATGTTGACATCGCTCTGGGACGTCTTCTCTAGTTTCCACTTCAGCAGCTGAGCAGGAAAAAAAGGAACAAATATAATGATCAATTTAATCTCAATGTTATTAAGACTTGATCCTGTCAGAGTAGATGTTGTTTCTGTCTCTGTGTTCAGGTATAGAGTTGATCCTGTCAGAGTAGATGTTGTTTCTGTCTCTGTGTTCAGGTATAGAGTTGATCCTGTCAGAGTAGATGTTGTCTCTGTCTCTGTGTTCAGGTATAGAGTTGATCCTGTCAGAGTAGATGTTGTCTCTGTCTCTGTGTTCAGGTATAGAGTTGATCCTGTCAGAGTAGATGTTGTTTCTGTCTCTGTGTTCAGGTATAGAGTTGATCCTGTCAGAGTAGATGTTGTCTCTGTGTTCAGGTATAGAGTTGATCCTGTCAGAGTAGATGTTCTGTCTCTGTGTTCAGGTATAGAGTTGATCCTGTCAGAGTAGATGTTGTCTCTGTCTCTGTGTTCAGGTATAGAGTTGATCCTGTCAGAGTAGATGTTGTTTCTGTCTCTGTGTTCAGGTATAGAGTTGATCCGTCAGAGTAGATGTTGTCTCTGTCTCTGTGTTCAGGTATAGAGTTGATCCTGTCAGAGTAGATGTTGTCTCTGTCTCTGTGTTCAGGTATAGAGTTGATCCTGTCAGAGTAGATGTTGTCTCTGTGTTCAGGTATAGAGTTGATCCTGTCAGAGTAGATGTTGTTGTCTCTGTGTTCAGGTATAGAGTTGATCCTGTCAGAGTAGATGTTGTCTCTGTCTCTGTGTTCAGGTATAGAGTTGATCCTGTCAGAGTAGATGTTGTTTCTGTCTCTGTGTTCAGGTATAGAGTTGATCCGTCAGAGTAGATGTTGTCTCTGTCTCTGTGTTCAGGTATAGAGTTGATCCTGTCAGAGTAGATGTTGTCTCTGTCTCTGTGTTCAGGTATAGAGTTGATCCTGTCAGAGTAGATGTTGTCTCTGTCTCTGTGTTCAGGTATAGAGTTGATCCTGTCAGAGTAGATGTTGTCTCTGTCTCTGTGTTCAGGTATAGAGTTGATCCTGTCAGAGTAGATGTTGTCTCTGTCTCTGTGTTCAGGTATAGAGTTGATCCTGTCAGAGTAGATGTTGTCTCTGTCTCTGTGTTCAGGTATAGAGTTGATCCTGTCAGAGTAGATGTTGTCTCTGTCTCTGTGTTCAGGTATAGAGTTGATCCTGTCAGAGTAGATGTTGTCTCTGTCTCTGTGTTCAGGTATAGAGTTGATCCTGTCAGAGTAGATGTTGTCTCTGTCTCTGTGTTCAGGTATAGAGTTGATCCTGTCAGAGTAGATGTTGTCTCTGTCTCTGTGTTCAGGTATAGAGTTGATCCTGTCAGAGTAGATGTTGTCTGTCTCTGTGTTCAGGTATAGAGTTGATCCTGTCAGAGTAGATGTTGTTTCTGTCTCTGTGTTCAGGTATAGAGTTGATCCTGTCAGAGTAGATGTTGTCTCTGTGTTCAGGTGGATCAGTGATCCTGCAGAGTCCTGTCCTCCCTGTGATGGAGGGAGATGACGTCACTCTGACCTGTAGAACAAAGATGGCCGACCCCCCCTCTGCTGATTTCTACAAAGATGGCGTCTCCATCAGGAATGAGTCTGCAGGTCACATGACCCTCCTCCATGTTTCCAGGTCTGATGAAGGCCTCTACAAGTGTAGCGTCCAGAATAATGAGTCTCCAGAGAGCCGGCTGTCTGTCTCAGGTGAGGAGCTTTCCTTTGGTTTCAGGACTCATTGTATTTCATAGCGGACCCTGAAGGCAGCATATCCCCGGTGCCCTCCTCAAAAAGCCAATGGGATTCCTCCATTGGCTTTTGGATGATTGCAGAAAATAATCTGCCATAAAATAAAATAATCTTTATAATGATAATTTCAAGGTGTTGGGACTATTTCCTGCTCCACCCTGTAAAGCCTCATATTAGGAATTACTGTCCATTAGTTTGAACCTGAAACACAAATACTAAACAAATCAAGATGGACGGTGAAATGTTTATTTCTGTCCTTTTAATGATTTGTTTTACCTTTTTAGAGAAACCCACCACCACTACAAGTCCTCCTCCCACCAGCTCTGTTTCTCACACTCCCTCCTTGCTTCCTGTTGCTGCATCCCTCTGTTCTGGTTCTGATGGTTGTTCTGGTTGTTCTGGTTGTTCTGGTGCGACGATGCATCCGAAGGAAACCTGAAGGTCAGACACAAACAACAAAACAACAACAACACAAAACAAAAATGTGCTGCAGCTCTCATTTTAAGAACCACATTCACTAGGGAAGTTTTCATACACTCAATTCACGCAATTCTACAAAAATATATTCTCTATTAAGAGAATACCTTTTTTATTTTTTATGTAGCTTTAAAATAATGCAAAACACTGAATATATACTTTGTCTAAATTCACAAAGAGACTGCTGATAACGCTTTCCTGCAATACCAAAGCCTAAGCTTTTTAATGATTACATTTCTGTCAAAGATGCCCATTCATCCAATCAGTGAGCTTTTGATGGTTTCACATGATATTTGACTGCAGTTTGAGTTTGAAATTGTAGATTTTAAAATGTTACGTTTCACATCGTGTTGAGAATCGGTAATAATTTGAGGGACATTTATGTGTCTTTGTGTTTATGTTCAGCTGCTGAAGTGGAAAAGGGAGAAGACGTCACATACAGCCATGTCAAAATATCCCACAGCCGGAACAAGCCAATCAAACAGAGCCGAGGTAATGATTGGTTCTCAGGGACTGTGTGTGTGTGTTCTTGTTCTAATATCCATGTGAGGACCATCCGGAATTTTAGAACTTTTGGGGACAATTTAAAAAAGACAATTTTCTCCTAAATTCATATATTATAGAAGGGAATAACATCTATAAAATCAATGTTTACTGGTCCCTAAGGTTTCAGATTGTAGTGAGGTCTATTTTAGTGGATGATAGTGTGTGCTGTGTGAGAACGTGTGTTGTACCTTGTGGTTAACACAAGCTAGCAGCTGATGGAAAACACTTCAGAAGTGTTGACCTGCTCACGCTGCACTGCAGGACTGTTAACAACACAAATACATAATATGAAAACAATTCTAAATGTATAATTAACTCTGATGACATACAATACATAACTATAATTGCACATGCATGCACATATTTGTTGTTTGTGTGACGTGATGTGTGTTAATTTTGGTCAACATTTGGACATTTCTTGATCAAATCTAGCAGCAGTGGTTGCTAAGTTTCCATCGCAGTGTGAAAGCTATTTTCAGCTTTCCAAGAAGCAAAAGTGTGAATAAAAACAACTTTTTCACATCGCTCTTAAAAAAATAGTTGTTCCCACGAGACGGAGGGTAAACAGAAGAGGGCCGGCAGGTGTTGGTGCTCAAAGTGTTTCAACAACGTTTCAACTTTGTGCAGAAACACACACTCACGTGTCTCCATGCTTTAATGTTCAAAAAGCTCTTTATTTCTCTCATACTGCCTCTTTTCACCCTCTGTCTGAAACCAGAGCCCAGTCTGCTCTGATTGGTTAGCTGGCCGGCTCTGTTGTGATTGGTGAACAGCTTAGTGATCTCACTATGTTCCTGAAGTAAAAAAAGGAGTCCAGTGGAAACCGGCCCTAAAGTCTAAGAAAGCTATAAGAAATAAACATCAGTACATTTATTAGAAAATGTCCGAGTGTATTGCAGTCCTATCTTTATAATGGATCCTTAGCACTTGTATTCATAAATATGATCTAACAAAGGTAAAGGGTAAATACTAACCATATATGCTGATTTTATTCTTTTTAAAGTAAAAATCTGTTGAGTTTTTTCACGTAAAGTTGTGTTGTGTTGATTTAAAAACCCACAAACACCGGCTGAATAAGAAAGATATTAAAGTTTAAAATGTCCCCTTATCAGTGGAGAAGCATCGATGCCGACACTGTATTCCTGTTGACTCTGGATTTATTCTATATCTACTTAACCCTCTTTTCTTCTCTCCTTTGATCCTCCATAGAGACAGACTGTATCTGGTGTTATTGAGTATTAACAACCTCTGAAATGTCCAGTTTGACCAATCAGAATCGAGTATTCAACTAAGCCGGTACTTCTCTCCATCTCAAATTAATAACTACATTTAATAAAGTTGGTCAGTACACTCTGCTCGTAAAACCACAGCAGGTTCATTTCCAGAGAAGTGTTCATCTCATAGAGACATTTGGTTTTTTCTCGCCCACGCTAAATGTATTTTGATCGAGGCGGGCAGCTCTGTGGTCGACCGCCTTCCTGTTTCAGATAAACACCTTTCAGCGCCTTTCATTGTTCTCATGCTACAGGACCAGTGAAACCATAGCAGCGTTATTATTGTTATATTAAATGCATTATATCCCATGTAACTCTGAGGATGTATTTCACCGTGCAGAGAGCGGTCCAGCTGCAGTTTACTCTGAAGTGAAGAAGAGAGAGACGTCTGTTACGGAGAGATCGTGATCAACACAAACAGGAGGAGAGGTACACCAACACATGCTAACTGTTCCCTCTGCTTTCATTCACTATGCTAAGCTAAGCTAACAATGTCCACTGAACACTCACACAAGAAAGAGTAACAGTCATTCCTAAAATATTCCTTTAAATGCATATACTGTGTGATATTAACAAAACGAGTGTTACATAAAAACTAACAACTTTTAATACACATAATATAAAAATTAGCTAAAAGCCATAAATTAAAACCGATAATAAAACTATAAATACACAAAATGATCAAAAGACAAAGCTTTTTTATACAAATTAAAGTTTTACAAACATTTAAAAAAAGAAATATATTTACTTCTTTTTTAATTAAACCCTTTAAATAACCTAAAAAAAAGTAATTTTGTTGTTTCACAAAATAATACCTTAAATTGAATAACTGTTACAGATGATATCAGTTCAGTTAGCTCAGCTCTGCACACACAGTGCAGATATAACTATTATTATGTTATTAAAGCAGTGACTTCCTGCTTTCATTCACTATGCTAAGCTAAGCTAACATTGCCGGTGCATTAATCAGAATGAAATATGGTGAAAAAATTGTTTCATTTTTCAGAAGGTTCGGTTCTCGTTCACACGGGCAAAACTCAAACGGACTATAAACTTTAAACACAAGTCATGTGCACGGAAATGCTGTTCAACCATTGGTCAGACATTAAAGGGGTAAAAACGCAAATCCTGGCAATTTCTACCGTAGCCTCCGCCACGGAGCATCGGCAGGTTATTTTCATGCTGCTGTTAATCTGGAGATCAACAGACTCTAGCGATCCGCGCATATGATTATGGAACTCTCTCCCACCTGACATCCGCAACACTGACTCTCTCCCCATTTTCAAATCACGTCTCAAAACACATCTCTTCACACTTGCATATCCACCCTGATCATTATCCATCACACATCCTCTGTTTTATTTATTTGATTGATTTATATACTGCATTGTCTTTATGTTTCTTATGCTGCTGTTGTGTATTGTGTATCTTGTTTTTTATGTGTTTGTACGGCGACCTTGAGAGCCTTGAAAGGCGCGAATTATTCATTATATAATCAGACAACGTCCGTTAAAAAACATTATAACACATATAATGAGAGACGTTCTGCAGTAAGGACGGGGTTTCACCGACGACAGGTGGCTCTTACTTTTATGTAGTTGATGGAGCATTTTTACTTTACACGACACAACACTTCATTCTGCTTCACTCTTTAACTAAACAACCGCGGATGTCTTGAAAGACTCTTTCGCTAAAGATTTTGAAGACATCCGCGTTCTTGTGACTCGTAAATACTACGCTTCCTATGTTTTGGTGCGGACTTCGTTCACACCAGCGATGAACCGCTCCAGAGTTCACTTGCAAGCGCTCCGAGATCACCTCTTTTAGGCGGACCAGAGTCCAGTTGTTTAGTTCCCTTCAGAGGTCTCGGACTGCGTTCACACCGACCCAAACGAACCGCACCGAGGGGGTAAACTATACAAGGCTGGTGTGAATGCGACCTTAATTAATTGAATCCCAATTTAATTCAATTTTTTCCCCTATTCCATGTTTTAATTAATGCACCGGCACAAAGAGACGCAAATAGATGAAGATTTAGCTAGTTGAACATTTCAACCCTAAAAACAGAGTTTCCTGCAATACACAATCATGAGTGTATTTATGAATTAGATTTCTGTAATCTCACCTCGATGCCCAATATTTTCATCCAGTTAGTGAGATTTTGATCGTTTCACATGATTTTTTACTGCAGTTTAAGTTCAACATTTTAGATTTTAAATGTTTCTTTCACATTGTCCTAAAAGTCGATATTAATCAAGTGACACGTTTATTTCAGCTGCTGAAGTGGAAATGGGAGAAGACGTCACATACAGCGATGTCAAAACATCCCAAAGCCGGAAGAAGCCAATCAAAAAGAGCCGACGGGCCCGAGGTAATGATTGGTTCTGAGGGACAGTGTGTGTGTCCTTGTTCTTATATCTGTCTGAGGACCATCCAGAAATTAAGAACTTATGAGGACAATTTAGAAAAGAGCATCATCTGTTAAATGAAGATATTTTAGAAGGGATCAAATGTAAAACATATCAATGTTTACTGGTCCCTAAGGTTTCAGACTGTAGTGAGGTCTATTTTATTGGATGACAGTGTGTGCTGTGTGAGAATGTGTGTTTTGTACCTTATGGTTAACACAAGCTAGCAGCTGATGGAAAACACTTCAGAAGTGTTGACCTGCACACGCTGCACTGCAGGACTGTTAATAACACAAAGAAATAATATGAAAACAATTATAGATGTGCAAATGAAGACTCTGATTACAATCAATATATATTTAAAGTTGCACATGTATGCACATATGTGTTGTTTGTGTGACGTACCGACATGTCAACATTTCTTTATAAAGATCTAGCAGCTCTGGTTGATAAGTTTCCTTTGCATTTGTTAAACCATTTGTTAAACGACTATTCGAAAAAGAAAATGTGATTAATAAATATTGATTAGTTTCAGCCCCCTTTTAAGCTCCAACACATTTTACGTGATAGGCTCATCACAACAGAGCCGGCCAGCTGACCAATCAGAGCAGACTGTGCTCTGGTTTCAGACAGAGGGTGAAAAGAGGTGCTGCAGCACAGGCAGTATGAGAGAAATAAAGAGCTTTTTGAACATTAAAGCATGGAGACATGTGAGTGTGTGTTTCTGCACAAAGTTGAAACGTTGTTGAAACACTTTGAGCAGCGACACCTGCCGACCCTCTTCTGTTTACCCTCCGTCTCGTGGGTCAGTTTGTAGTTTTTTCCACTCTGCTTGTAAAACCACAGCAGGTTCATTTCCAGAGAAGTGTTGATCTCATCGTGACGTTTGGGTTTTTCTCTCCAACGCCAAATGTATTTTACTCGGGGCGGGCAGCTCTGTGGTCGTCTGTCTTCCTGTTTCAGAAGAACACCTTTCAGCGTTCTCATGCTACATGAACAGTTATACCATAGCAGCGTTATTATTGTTATATTAAATGCATTATATCACATGTAACTCTGAGGATGTATTTCACCGTGCAGAGAGCGGTCCAGCTGCAGTTTACTCTGAAGTGAAGAAGAAGAGAGACGTCTGTTACGGAGAGATCGTGATCAACACAAACAGGAGGAGAGGTACACCAACAGATGCTAACTGTTCCCTCTGCTTTCATTCACTATGCTAAGCTAAGCTAACAATGTCCACTGAACACTCACACAAGAAAGAGCAAAAGAGTCATTCCTTAAATATTCCTTTAAATGCATATACTGTGTGATATTAACGAAACGAGTGTTACATAAAAACTAAAAACCTTTAATAAACAGAATGTGAAAATTAACTAAAAGCCATGAATTAGAACCGATAATAAAACTATAAATACAAAAATTTACAAAAAAAAATTCTAAAATCAATTAAATACTGGGATTTAAAATTATTAACAATTTATTACTCAATTATTATTAAATAAAACAAAAATTCAAGTTTTACAAACATTTAAAAAAAGAAATATATTTACATTTGTTTTTACTTAAACCCTTTAAATTACCAAGAACAAAGTACTTTTGTTATTTCACTAAATAATACCTTAAATTGAATAACTGTTATGGATGAAATCAGTTCAGTAGCTCAGCTCTGCACACACAGTGCAGATATACATATTATTATGTTATTAAAGCAGTGACTTCCTGTTTGCATGTATATTTAATAAAGTTTCTCCTGTTTTTATCAGAGATCGTCCCCGAGCCGGACGTCCTGTACTCGTCTCTGAGGTAAACCTGAAGAAGGACTCCTTTGGACATCTTTTTATTCTGCGTGTTACTTCCTAAAGACTCCTGCAGCTACAGAGCGCTCCCTCTGCGTTAAAGTGACTCTATAGAGTCACTATAGTGACTCTGAAGTGACTCTATAGTGACTTTTACATGACATGTCACTTGTTAGACGATTTTATCCAAAGCGACTCACATACTCAATACTGTGGACAATCCCCACAGGAGCACTTTGGGGTGAAGTGTCTCAGGGACACAGCGACATGCTGACTGCAGTGGGACTCGAACTTGCTACCCCCTGATTTGAAGATCAGCGCATTAACCCACTGCGCCACAAGCCTCCCCTCTTGAGCAGAGGACTAAAGGCTGTTCAGCTGCTGTGGTTCTGTGGGTTTCACTACGCTGACAAACAGCTCCATTTGTTCTGGTTTGGTCGCGGCTAACCGAGAACAGAAACACACCTGATAACAGAGGACACACACGGCAGACACACACACTGTGTGCAGTTTATATCAGCGACGTGCAGGCAGGGGAGGCAGAGCCTCACCTGTGATACTCCAATGTAACGGAAAAAAAACTAAAGAAAAAACTCAAATAAAATGTCTCCACTGATCTGTGTTGTAAATGTGATTTCTGTTTGATTCCAATCACTTTTTATTATCAAAATCGGCAAATTTGCCGAGCATCGCTAGAAGTGAGGCGGGGACGAGCTCTGCCTCACGTCACCCCACAGAATCTGGCTGGAGCGCGGGCACTAAGTGCATGTTACCATCTGACTGTAGGTCACAAATGTAATGTTTGTAGATCCCTTTATTACATGTGTCCTCGCCATCCATAGTCTCTAAATAATGTATTTCACGTATATAGGCTCGCTGGTCTCATCATACAACGGCAATGAAAAAGCACAGAGACGGTAGACGCAAACAACAAGCTAGACTCTTGAAACTAGAGGAAGATAAGGAGGACTTTTACAAATAAGTAATAGAGATCTTTGTCCAGAAGGATAGCATGGACTTCATCTTCAAGTCAAGGTAAGACCACCATTGTAATGAAAATGGGATCTTACTAAGAAAGAGCAATCCAATATTTAAATGAAACCACATGTCTTGGGTATCCTTTTGTGGAACGGTCTGTTTAAAATTAATCTAAACATCAGACTAAAGAAGCTTTTAAAAATAACAGAATATTTCGATTAAGGTCAAAATATAATATTTGTAAATCTGACTCTGAAAGAGTCCGTGCCTCACCAGCCATGAACCTCACCGCACGTCACTGGTTCATATTGTGTATATCAAACCATGGTGGAAGAAGTACTCAGATACTTTACTGAAGTAAAGTACAAGGTACACAAGTACAGAGGCAAGTACAGAGGCAAGTACAGAGGCATGTACAGAGGCAAGTACAGAGGCAAGCAAAGAGGCAAGTACAGAGGCAAGTACAGAGGCAAGTACAGAGACAAGTACAGAGACAAGTACAGAGGCAAGTACAGAGGCAAGTACAGAGGCAAGCACAGAGGCAAGCACAGAGGCAAGCACAGAGGCAAGTACAGAGGAAACTACAGAGGCAAGTACAGAGGCAAGCACAGAGGCAAGCACAGAGGCAAGCACAGAGGCAAGTACAGAGGAAACTACAGAGGCAAGTACAGAGGCAAGTACAGAGGCATGCACAGAGGCAAGCACAGAGGCAAGCACAGCGGCAAGTACAGAGGAAACTACAGAGGCAAGCACAGAGGCAAGCACAGAGGCAAGCACAGAGGCAAGCACAGAGGCAAGTACAGAGGAAACTACAGAGGCAAGTACAGAGGAAACTACAGAGGCAAGTACAGCGGCAAGTACAGCGGAATCCAAAGAGCTGCATTACCGCCCTCTGCTGGATGAAAAACTAAACTTTTCCTCAAACCAATTACTAGATTTACTCAAGTACTGTAGCAAAGTACAATTGTGAGGTACCTGCACGTTACGGTAGTATTTCCATGTTATGCTACTTTAAACTATTACTTCTCTACTTTTATTTGACATGAGTAACTTTGCAGGTGCATATTATTCATACAAAATATAAATCAAGTGATGAACATGATACATTATTCTGTATTCACAAACTCATAGTATTACATGTTTATATTATGTTCACATTAATGAGTAACCAGTGATACTTATTATTCTGAAAATCACTTTTCTGCAAACGTTTTTTTTCCTGAAAAATTGGCCAAAAGTAAAGAAATATGATTTTTGTGAAGACTTATATAAACACAAAACATGAACACATGAAAAGTGTATTGATGTTTATTATTACGATACTTTTACAACATTATAATAAGAGGAGTGTTAGAGACAGGTTTTGTTTTGGTCAAAGTCATATTGCCATCTAGTGGCGACCTTGTGCACTGCATGGTGAATAAAAGACTACATTTCCCATGTTGCAGCCAGTTGAGAGACAGAGGTGGTCAGCCTGTGGAAGATGCCGATAAAACACAACTGACCAGTTCTTTAAAGTTTGTCATCCAACAGAAACAGAAAGAACATCTTAGATTGCTTCAATGCTCTATGTACATTCCCTAAGATCTTGAAGTGACTGTTATTTTGTATATATTGATTGTTGTGTTTTATCTTAATGTGTGCATATGTGTAAATGTGTCTGTTCATTGTGTATATATATATATATATATATATATATATATATAGGATATACATATTTTATAGATATTTGTACATTTGTATATTTGTATTATTGTATTTTGTATTCGGGATTGTTGGAAACGTTATTTCGATTTCTCTGTCTGTACAAACACAGAGAAATTGACATTAAAGTTGACTTTGACTTTTGAATAAACGCTTTTATGTTGAGTTTTGCCTCTTGTGTTGTTGTGTTCAGTCTGACTGAAAGAGTATTTTCTGAGTCTAATTTGTGTGGAAACTATTTTATTTCGATTGACCGCACAAGCCGAGTAGGCAAGAGTAAAACTGATAACCTGAAGGATTAGTAGATGTGTTTCAAAAGGTGTTTAGAGTGGTTGAAGGAAGCGGTGACAGGAAGGAAACGCTGGTGTGAGCAACTTTCAGAGAAACAGTTTGATGCCACATCACAAAGAAGTACAATGGATCCAACAAGTCTTCAACGCCTCGTCTGTAAGTACAATCTTTATTCTGTTAGCATGAGGGAAGACGTTCAGATATCATAAAAACATCTGAGAGTTCACTGACCTGCACAACAAGCATCCAGAGTCTGGAGAGACTCTCTTTACTGTTCGGTACGTTCAGGAGAAACTGCAAACTAATATGATTGTTGTGGTGCATTCAAGTTCACGCTAGAAGAGAAGTCTGGTATTTTCTCAGACTTCTATCCAGTCTGACTCGTGCTAACTTTGCACTACATTAATGTGTTCTAAAAGCACCACAAAGACCTGTTGAAGTGTCCTGTGTGTCGCAGTAAACTCACACCAACCTGTGGTTTCTCCTCAGTCCTCACCTCCCTGCTGAGCTGCTCCACTAACCAGGGTCAGTACACTTTCTCCGTCTTAGAAACTCAAAGCTGTGTCTCTGTTGACCTGATGCATCACTTTAGTCTCAGAGTACCTGAACACTTTTCTGTCCTCACATACTGAACTCTGCATCGCATGTTAGATTCATCAGTGAACATATCAGTGGCTTCCTCTTCTTCAGTGTTTTATAAATCTTCCTCCCTGCAGCTCGTCTGACGGTGACTCCCAGCAGCTCTCAGGTATTTAGAGATGAACGTGTCTCTCTGAGATGTGAGGACGCCTCTGATGGATGGACTGTGAGGAGAAACACAAGCATTGATAACAGAGCTGAATGTGAAGACTGGGGAAGATCTGCTGGTTCCTCCTGTAACATCAGCTCCTCTAACACTTTGGACAGTGGAGTTTACTGGTGTGAGTCCACAGAGGGATCCACCAGTAACACCATCACCATCACCGTCTCTGGTAAGATCAGCCTCTCTGTTTCCTCATCAATACTAACAATAATTTAAGAAGTTCATCAGAAAGAGGAAACTGGACGACCTCAGAGCTGCTAGCTTGTGCTAACCACAGGGTACAACACACACACACACACACACACACACACACACACACACACAGACACACACACACACACACACACACACACACTATCATCCACTAAAATACACCTCAGTACAGTCTCATACTTTAGGGACTGGTAAAGAGAAAATGATCTTTTTCTAAAGTGTCCTCTTAAGTACTTAAACTCCAGATGGTCCTCACAAGGATATATGAACAAGAATACAGTCCCTGGAAATCATCAAATACTCAACACCTCGGCTCGTCTGATTTGCTCAAGATTCAAAGGTTTTAATATCATATGAACATAAGCAGTGTAGAAAGGGCAATGAAAATCTTCTGACCCGAGCTTCTCCAACGATTGAACATAAATACAGTTTGCCCTGTCATGTTGTCTCTGTGTTCAGGTATAGAGTTGATCCTGTCAGAGTAGATGTTGTCTCTGTCTCTGTGTTCAGGTATAGAGTTGATCCTGTCAGAGTAGATGTTGTTTCTGTCTCTGTGTTCAGGTATAGAGTTGATCCTGTCAGAGTAGATGTTGTTTCTGTCTCTGTGTTCAGGTGGATCAGTGATCCTGCAGAGTCCTGTCCTCCCTGTGATGGAGGGAGATGACGTCACTCTGACCTGTAGAACAAAGATGGCCGACCCCCCCTCTGCTGATTTCTACAAAGATGGCGTCTTAATCAGGACTGAGTCTGATGGTCACATGACCCTCCTCCATGTTTCCAGGTCTGATGAAGGCCTCTACAAGTGTAGCGTCCAGAGTAAAGGAGAGTCTCCAGAGAGCCGGCTGTCTGTCTCAGGTGAGGAGCTTTCCTTTGGTTTCAGGACTCATTCCTTCAGATGTTCACCTGACCAGGTGGGATTCTCTCTGCAGAAAAACCTAGGACCACTTCCTCTCCTATGACATCCACCATGGACCCGCCCACAGCCTCCTCTCCACTTCCTGCCTCCTCCCTCCACCTTGTGCTCAGGGTAATCTGCCACCTGGTGGTTTTCTGCCCGTACTGCATCTCCACTTTCCTCATGGTGTCTATATATCGAGAGAGGGCCAGAGGTAACTTCTCTCAGTTTCTACATCTAAAGGGATTTAATATCCGCCAGAACTCTTGATACGTTTTATACATTTTCTTTCTGACATCAGGAAGTGACCTGTCTGTCTCCATGGCGATGAACCCATCCACCCACGCTGAGCAGGGATTGGACGATGACTACGATGATGTCATGTCTGCTGTCACCACGGAGCATCAGTTCTGACCTGATCTTAAGGCCCAATTCCAAACCACACCCTCCCCACTCGCCCTCCGTCTGTAGTCTCACTCTAAGTCTGTAGTCTCTCTCTCAGTCTGTAGTCTCCCTCTCAGTCTGTAGTCTCTCTCAGTCTGTAGTCTCTCTCTCAGTCTGTAGTCTCTCTCTCTCAGTCTGTAGTCTCTCTCTCTCAGTCTGTAGTCTCTCTCTCAGTCTGTAGTCTCACTCTCAGTCTGTAGTCTCTCACTCAGTCTGTAGTCTCTCTCTCAGTCTGTAGTCTCTCTCTCAGTCTGTAGTCTCTCTCTCTCAGTCTGTAGTCTCTCTCTCAGTCTGTAGTCTCACTCTCAGTCTGTAGTCTCTCACTCAGTCTGTAGTCTCTCTCTCAGTCTGTAGTCTCTCTCTCAGTCTGTAGTCTCTCTCAGTCTGTAGTCTCTCTCTCAGTCTGTAGTCTCACTCTCAGTCTGTAGTCTCTCACTCAGTCTGTAGTCTCTCTCTCAGTCTGTAGTCTCTCTCTCAGTCTGTAGTCTCTCTCAGTCTGTAGTCTCTCTCTCAGTCTGTAGTCTCTCTCTCAGTCTGTAGTCTCACTCTCAGTCTGTAGTCTCTCACTCAGTCTGTAGTCTCTCTCTCAGTCTGTAGTCTCTCTCTCAGTCTGTAGTCTCTCTCTCAGTCTGTAGTCTCTCTCTCTCAGTCTGTAGTCTCTCTCTCAGTCTGTAGTGTCTCACTCCGTCTGTAGTCTCTCTCTCAGTCTGTAGTCTCTCTCTCAGTCTGTAGTATCTCTCTCTCAGTCTGTAGTCTCTCTCTCAGTCTGTAGTCTCTCTCTCAGTCTGTAGTCTCCCTCTCAGTCTGTAGTCTCTCTCTCCGTCTGTAGTCTCTCTCTCAGTCTGTAGTCTCTCTCAGTCTGTAGTCTCTCTCTCAGTCTGTAGTCTCTCTCTCAGTCTGTAGTATCTCTCTCTCAGTCTGTAGTCTCCCACTCCGTCTGTAGTCTCTCTCTCAGTCTGTAGTCTCTCTCAGTCTGTAGTCTCTCTCTCAGTCTGTAGTCTCTCCCTCTCAGTCTCTAGTCTATCTCTCTCAGTCTGTAGTCTCTCTCTCAGTCTGTAGTCTCTCTCTCTCAGTCTGTAGTCTCTCTCTCTCAGTCTGTAGTCTCTCTCTCAGTCTGTAGTCTCTCTCTCAGTCTGTAGTCTCCCTCTCAGTCTGTAGTCTCTCTCTCAGTCTGTAGTCTCTCTCTCTCAGTCTGTAGTCTCTCTCTCAGTCTGTAGTCTCTCTCTCAGTCTGTAGTCTCTCTCTCAGTCTGTAGTCTCTCTCTCTCAGTCTGTAGTCTCTCTCAGTCTGTAGTCTCTCTCTCAGTCTGTAGTCTCTCTCTCAGTCTGTAGTCTCTCTCTCTCAGTCTGTAGTCTCTCTCTCAGTCTGTAGTCTCCCTCTCAGTCTGTAGTCTCTCTCTCAGTCTGTAGTCTCCCTCTCAGTCTGTAGTCTCCCTCAGTCTGTAGTCTCTCTCTCAGTCTGTAGTCTCTCTCTCAGTCTGTAGTCTCTCTCTCTCGGTCTGTAGTCTCCCTCTCAGTCTGTAGTCTCTCTCTCTCAGTCTGTAGTCTCTCTCTCAGTCTGTAGTCTCTCGCTCAGTCTGTAGTCTCTCTCTCAGTCTGTAGTCTCTCTCTCAGTCTGTAGTCTCCCCCTCCGTCTGCAGTCTCCCTCTCAGCTGAACGAGGCTCCTCCTATCAGGTGGAGGGGGTAAAAACAGCAGCAAGCTTTGGGACGAACTCCCCTCTCTCTGATAGAAACAGGAAATGTCGTAACTTTCCGTAACAACGGTTTCAAATCAGCATCTCTTGAATAAAGAATAAAATAAATAAAACTCACAAATCTTTAATGGTGTTTATTTTTTGTAAATCACTTTTTGATTTAAAATCTGATGTTTATAAGATTCTTAGTTTTTGCAACAGTCTGTAAATATACACTACTTTATAATAAAATGCACACTTTTACCGTTTTCTAGACTAAACGTGTATATGGTCCCGAGTTAAAAACAATACGAGGTAACAGGAAGTTCTTAACATCTGTATGTCGATATTAAATGTCTCTTGTTTTGCAGTTACTTACTAATAAGAAAACATCACATTTTATTTTTGTATTCTCTATTTTCTTATTTGAAGCGTTGCACTGCTTACATCGGACCAAATCAGATTAACATAGTTTTAGTGTATTTCATATGAATTGTTACAGTCACTATTCAAGAGGAATATACTTGAATCCGTCACAATATTTGTATAAAGTTCAACAAAAGGCTCAAATTACACTTCCTTTTTTTGGTTATACACATATACACATTGCCTATTTAATATAAGATATATAAATTCAATATAATAATATAATATAATATTTCAAACCTGGTTCAATGGTCCAGAGTGTGATTGCGTAAGACAGTATTAGATGTATTGTTAATATCTAACCGAGCAGCAGGGGGCAGCAGAGCTCTGCAGATCAGCCTTTATCATCAGGGTTAAAACATGAGTTCAGTTATGAAAACACGTCAGAATCTACCAGTGTATTCTGTATTAACATGCATCGCAGCATTAAGAGTCATGAACTCCCTCTTTCTAACTCAAACTAATGATAACAATGAGTGAACCGTTCAGATCGAGCTCCAAACACACATTTCCTGGATCTGTGAACTTCCTGGTTTTACATGTTATTTGTAATACGATATACTTTATTGTCCCCGTAAGGACATTTTTTCTGGACTGTCCTGCAGTTTCGCATACTATACATATACACACATAATAAACATTCAAATACATTCACAGAGTGATCGCGTTAACCGAATATTTTCCGTCTATGAGGGATTTTTTTTAACAATGACGGAAAATCTGAAAGCAGTCTGTCATTTTGAAAGATTAGAACAAACTCGGAACAGCGCCAAATACAGCGAGGCTCTGGTGTTTGCATGCCCGCCAAAAAGGAAATGATATCGATTCCAAACCGTACTTTGCCGTACAAATCATTGAAATGTCTGCGTGCATAACACGGCATAACACACCCCGTTGACAGTTCACGAGCGTGCCCTCTCCCCCCGTGTCAGCGCGACACTTTAGTGGTCAAAAAGTACACGGTAAAAGTAGGCTACTTCATTGTATTTGTGGTAGGAGTTTAACAAGTAGCCTACTGAGTCCAACAGTACCAATTTTATTAAGAATTTATGGCTAAAAATCATTTTATCTCTCATCAAAATATAGCAGAAGTGGCATGAATTGGTTCTCAGGAGGGGACTTAGAGAGAGTATTACCCAAAGAGTACACAGTAAAAGTACTTCGTTTTATTGTTGGTAGCAGTCAAACTACGACTGAGTCAAACAGTGTCAGTTGTATTAAGAACTTATGGTACAAAGTATTTGTATTAAAAATAAAGCAGTAAAAAGCATGCATTATTTTACTCTGGTACAGCGATTACCGTAAAGGCGCTATTCAACGCGCACTCAAAAATGAAGCGCTGCTGATTTGACCAAGAGAACACGAGAGACGGCTGAGTTCAGACCCGACGGGTAATTATGGATTATGACGGAAATGTTACGATCCTGTCCTTCAAAATGACGGGCAACGATAAAGTCTAACGCCACCTCACATATCACCCCTCATGCACCGTTTGAACAAACACAGACGCACAAACTGACAATGGAGACCTGTTGCACAACCCTCATGGCCAAGATTTAAAAGTATAAACATGTGAGTGTTAAGAAGCTTAATGGACAGGACAGAGGCAGCAGTGAGTGCGTATAGAGGTCCAGCTCGTGGGAGGAACCCTGGATCTTATTTATAAGCTGCACGTAAAGAAGTTCGGAGGGAAGAGACGTGCATTAAAAATCTGCAGAAAACACACACTGAGCAGTGTGTGTGTGTGTGTGTGTGTGTCAGTTTGTTTCACAACAACAACACTTTGACCTCGGTTGCAACAGGTTGCACAACACCGACATGTTTCTGCAGAGACAGAGAAACTGAGCCAAGAAAAAAAACCGCACGCACGGGTGGAGAGGTTGAGCGAGGGCGAGAGAGGGAGAGAGAGCGCGTGCATCGGTCTGCTTGCGCACGGAGAAGGAGTTTGTGAGAGGGCTTAGAGTCAATTGTGCTTGCAAAATATCTTTTTCTGTGCTCCAAATGTTTCATTGCGTTCTCAGGATAGAGGCACAAAGATAACGCCATACACATCTACTCTCTGACTTCAGGAGTTTCTATACGTTTTAAAGCATCTCTTCCTCTCCTGCTTCCCATCATGAAAGCACGCTCTCACCGTGCAGGAGGTGAAACTGAATCAAGGTTTTATCTTTAGTTTCTGCTCACACAGAAGAGAGAAAATGAGGAAGACGGCTCTGTGTTTGTAAAGATGGCGGCTGGTCGCTGTTTTGCAGGAAGTTGAAGTTTAAACGAGCTGTTTATCTCACAGAAACACGTGAGGAGATGAACTGATGCCAAACAGGACGGTGTACATGGTTAGAGGTTAACACACACAGGGTTCGAGTTATAAATTGAGCTCTATGGGGGTCTTTAAAACGTGTGTGCACACACGCGCGCGCACACGCACACACAGCAGCAGCCCTCTACTTGCTAAAAACTTAAATATGAAAAGGTTCAACTACGCACACACACATCATCTCGGCTCGCGCAGTACACTCACAGGCATAGATTGCGCAATAATGTATTGCGCACCTTGGAGGTGCAGCGCAGGCATATTGTCATTCAAGAGATGCGTATAGTTCTTTTGGAAAACATGTTTTTCTTTTAGCCTATTTACCTCGTTAACGTAGATAATACTCATTACATTGACACATGCATTATTTGTGATTAAAATAATGGTTGTTGGTAATGTATTAGCGACCCCCACAGATGTATGATTTCACTGCGTCCGTGGGAGCTCAGCTCCCATTGGCTCACACATAACTCGAACTCTGAACACACACACACACACACACACACACACACACACACACACACACACACACATTTAACTGACACACCCTGTTACAGAACAGAGTCCAGAGTTCCTAAGAAATGAAAGTGATGATTTGAATTTGAATCCAAATGACTGAGGGGTTTTTTCATGTTCTTATTTTGAAACTGAGGCTCTATTTGAAATGTTCTGGTCAGCGTTAAAGTATGTTCAGCGGTGTGACTCAGAGATGGGTTAACATGTAACATTTCTGCTCCTTATGAAGAGTGACTGAGCAACATACAATGTGTGTGTTCAAATCTAACTGTTGAATTATAAGGAAAGTTCAAATGACTCAAAATGAAAAATTGTTGATTTAAATCTTCCGTACATCTGTTTGTTCAAATGATAAATGAAGCTTTTTAATACAGTTTAAATAAATACAAATTTAAATAATAAACACTTTTTGAATCTGAAAGCATTTTTTAACTTGATATAATAATTACATATTAAAGAGGAATTACAAATTAATGCAATTATAAAAACACCCCAAAAAAGCATCATACATATACATCAAAACTATTTAAATTAATTTAAATAATAATCATATTAGGGGTGGATATATTATATAATAATTAAATAATTAAAACAATCCCCCAAAAATGATCAAAACACTAACATATAAAAATGGATCTGAATAATAGTTGATTGCAAACTGGTAGCAGGACAGGGATATATCTTCATGACATTTCAATAAATGACAGAGACTTCAAGGAAGCACCAAGTGACTCTTCAGGTTCTTATGATCAATATTTATTCATTCTCTCGTTGACTGGAAACAGAAACTTAAGGCAGACGTCTCATGAGATGAAAGGCGAATACTCAGTTTTACATCCTGCTGATCTCTAATATTTGCATTCATTTGAATATTCTTTTCCATATGGAAGAACCGAGCGCTCTGTCCTGCAGGAACACAGAATATAAACCAGGCTTTTGTTTAGGTTCAGCAGGAAGTGTTCAGACTTGTTTACATGACAAATAAAACCTTCATTGTGTCCCTGAAAGCACCGCCTGACAGAACTTGATAGGCCGGTTCCTTTTGGATTCACTTCATGGAAACAGAAAGCAGAACTAAAGCACTTCTCATAAAACACGGGGTTGAGGGATTCGTACACTGTAAAGAAAGTAGTAAATATAAATTGTAAAGCAGGAATATCACTGAGTGTTTTTTCAGTGTAGGTTGAGTACTTTTACTGCCACAGTCTCAGGGCATTTCGTGTTATAGTCACGAGATGAATCTATTGATTCGTGTTCACCAACACAATTTCCCCATTTTTTTCGTGTCACAAAGAACGATTTTAAAAGCAATGTATTTCTATTGGTAGTCTGTTTCGTGCCTGCACCAAATAATAACAAATTAGAAGGAAAAAAAGATTAAAAAAATACAGATGTCAGTATTCTGAAGCTCTGAGCCATTTCTTTTCCTCACGGACGCAAAAAAAGTCCGACATTAACATTTTAAAATAAAAACAATAATCGTGGCTTGATATTGAGTAAGAACATGTTTTTATGAACCACACAGCTTCCGGTCTTCCAAGACCCGACCGGACAAAAAGACGTGTTGCAGGCACGAAACATATACCAATAGAAATACATTGCTTTTAAAATCGTTCTTGTGACACGAAAAAAATGGGAAAATGGTGTTGGTGAACACGAATCAATAGATTACATTTATTTCGCGACTATTACACGAAATGCCGTGAGACCGGGTTGGTCATTAATAACAAACGTGTGACTCACAGATGCCCCTTTCACACCAACACGGTTCCAGGGCCGGTTCGGAGCTAGAGCCTGATGATAAGCACCGGTTTTTCCTGTTCACAGCTCTTTCCCCGAAAACCGGTTCTTACCAAGCTCCAAAAAATTGTCCGTCTAGAAGCAAGAACCGCATACGTCACGCTTACGTCGGAGGCGGGGGCGGGATCAACCTGAGCAACAACAACAAGCCCACGTTTTGTCCTGTTCAACGATGGAATCCCCAAACGTATCAGTTGTAATGTTATACCATAGTAATTAATGCTGCAAAGCTGGGTATTTTGAGCTTGGCGCAGAGGCTAACAACAGCTAGCTCTAACGCCATCGAATAGGACGTATATTTACCTTCTTCTCCTACGCAATGGTCGTTGAAGTTGATGATGATTGTGAAGAACATTTGAAAGTCGCTTGTGACGAATGGAAAGTTCGTGGTGAAGTCGTCCTGTTATTTCCATTTGGTTTCGACAGAGCAAAACGAGCAGCGCTTCAATACAATCGGCCATTGTTGTTGTTGTCGATGTGAGGGGTTTCCGCGCGGTTTGGCTTTATGAAGCAGGCACGCAAACGATGACGCAATGACGCAGCACCACTCGGGCTCTGGGCGGTGTGAACAACACGGGGCTGAAAATAAAAACCGGTTCCGAACCAGAAGAGCGCAAGAGGAGCTAGAACGGGAGCCGCGTTGGTGTGAAGGGGCAATACAGAGCATCAACTAGTTCCTGAACAGTGTCCTTCACATGCTGATATCCAAGAGAGGGAGTTACACAGTCACAAGATGGAGGAATAGAAAGCAGTATTCAATGTTTACTTCAGATTAGCTCCACGTCAGAAATGATCATGCTTGTCATATGTCTATCTCCATAGAGGCTGAATCATCATGTTAATCACATAGCTATAGGCGCTTTCACACCAGAGTACTTTTCCCAGGAATAGTTCCGATAGTTCCTGGGATTTTGCGTTCACACCAAAAAGATCTGGAACTAGAACTTAGTTCATGAGAACCTTTCCACCCCTTTTCAGTCCCTGCTAGAGAGCTGGTACTTTCCTGGGGAGGAAAAGGTTCCAATTTCTGATTGGCTGGGCGGATTGCAAACCACGCCCCGTAAAACTCTGAAAAGTTTTGTGAAGCCGCCATTTTATTTGCTCGCATTATTAGCATTAGCATTAGCATTAGCCCAGCGCATCAACGGAGAGAGACTAACTTATGGCAACACAAACAAAAACATGGGAGCGGTGGAGATGAGGAGGTGTCGGCGTTCTGGCGATTTACTCGGAAGGCTTCAGTAGAAGCTGCTGGGAGTCCCAGCAGCTTCTACTGAAGCCAGTCCCCAACTCCGGGGACTTCCGGCCGGGGACTTCGGGTGACCGTATACGCCGTGAAGTTGTTTGTGGCCTGCCAGTAAAGAAGAAGAAGAAGTGACGTCAGCGGCTTCATTTGACTAATCTTCCGTCAGGGACTTATTCCGGTGTGAACGCGATCTACTAGATAGTTCCGGAATTAAAGATTTCCGGGCTAAGTTCCGGGAACTATTCCTGGGAAAAGTACTTGGTGTGAAAGCGCCTTTTGAGTACTTTTACTGCCATTAATAACAAACTCGTGACTCACATACAGAGCATTTGGTAAAACTAGTTCCCTTTAACAACACACTCTGCGTCGTGGAGTTACACCCAGATCAGTGAGAGATAAATAAACTAATGAATAACAGGAGAATAAATACTAGAATAATATCTACAGTGTGATTAAACCACTATGTAGGATTTCCAGCGTCTATGTGATTTATTTAGGAACATTTCAATGGATTTTCTTATAAAAGGTCACAGAGTTTCTGCTCGATGACCCTGAACGCCTCGTTTACAGCAAACAGTCTGCGGGGTTTACCCACAAACAGACAAGAAGAGGGTGGAAACACACAATCATTTGTGCTTTTATTCATGTCTTAAAGTGTGCATATGTGTCTGTTGATTGTGTGTATATATATGTATATATACATATTTGTATACATATTTTTATATATATTTGTATTTTGTATTCCTCTGGATTGTGCGAAACTGTTATTTTAATATCTAATCTCGGCATGGATTGTTCCTTGTTGTTATGACTGGGTTCAGTGTTTTCTCTTTGGACACACTGATAAGGATTGACCTTTGACTTCGCTGTCAGTAAAACGTTGTGTAACCGAGAGGTCATCCTCTCACTGATGATCCAGAATACTGCCTGAGAATTGATTTTTCCTAACATGTGTACACCGTGTCAGGACTCAGAGCGTCCTGACTCAGAAACTAAAGGTATAGATT
The DNA here is from genome assembly GCA_031216635.1 of Dissostichus eleginoides. Lineage (NCBI taxonomy): Eukaryota > Metazoa > Chordata > Actinopteri > Perciformes > Nototheniidae > Dissostichus > Dissostichus eleginoides. The sequence goes on from CM062286.1 coordinate 1,462,101, forward strand.
CGTTTCTGAGTCCTCAGGGCGTTTGATTCAGAGACGAAACAACGCTTACTGAGACCAGAGGCCTGTACGACGAAGCCGGTTCAACAGACCCTGGATATGTTTGAGTTAGCCGGTTGGCCTAATCCAAAACATACGCGCTCTCGCTAAACGGTCCTACGACGCGGGGTTATGAAGTGGATCGCTCAAGCCAGCCGTGTCCTATCTAGTTAGGTGCGCGTTCACATAAAAGGGGCGGGGTTAGCAACATTTGACCAATCACAAACATGGAGAAGCGCACTGACAGCACAGCGTCATACTTCCTGAATGAAAAGTGAACTTTAATATTAGACAGATATGAAGACGTTAAACTTTAAACATCCGTGACTTAAACACTTGATCCAGGATCAAAGCCACATAGCTGCACCTGCAAGGTGAATACAGCTGGTAACAGAACAAGTGTTTGAATGCGTCCATTAACAGGTTTATGATATCACTGCCCCGTCTAAGACACGATCTGACTTTATTACATTTGACTCGAGTGTTTCGTCAACTTAATGCGTTGCTTAAAATAATCCTTCTGCATACAGTATGTGACACTGTGAGTGTTGCACGGCCAGATCCGGCTCAGCTGACTCAGATAAGGAGATATATGATACATTATGATGTGATATGAATGATAATGGGACACATCGACGTCTGCACTCACAGTGCCGCGGACTGTACGTAATGTTACTTTGATCCGGTTACTTATGTTGTAGCAGATATTTCAGTAAGCTTTCTTAACGCCAATGTTATAATAGTCAGATTGCTCTGAAGATGGGAGGTGATATTCTATTCATGTTCACGTTTAAACTGTATTTCCTTTCTCCTGTAATATGACTTGATCGCTTTAAACTCCGCACACTGAGCTCTGATTGGTCAGCAGGCGGTGCTTTCACTGAGTTGATCTCTTAGCCTGGAACCTAACCTGCTCCGGACCAGGCTAGCCGCTCAGCATCAGTTACCATGGAGATCTAGCCCGCTAAGAAGAGAACCAGCGTCGTAGGACCGGAAACCCAGAGTTAACCCTGAAGTTAGCTCGCTAAGAGAACATCCGGCTTCGTAGTACAGGCCTCTGGAGGATCTCATGAGGAATTAATCAGGTCACGAACATTAAGAGTAGAAGTCTGAGATGTAACCAGAGAGATGGCAAAAGTACACACATCCTTTACTCAATTAGAAGTACACACATCCTTTACTCAAGTAGAAGTACACACATCCTTTACTCAAGTAGAAGTACAGATACTCGTGTTTAAAAATACTCTGGTAAAAGTAGAAGTACTGACTAAACTTCTTCACTCAAGTAAAAGTAAAGAGGCTTTGAAATGTACTTCAGTAAAAAGTACCCATAACTAGCAGCTGTTTTAAAGAGTACCTGACCTCCCTTTATATTAATAGAACAATAATGTCATTGTTAGCTAATGAATGTTTCCATGCTGAACAACGGCAACATGACAACGTTTCATTGGTCCCTCTTCTTTAGAGAAGACCAGGAAATGATGGATACACGGATCGTGTTCAAATCAATAGGCACGCAATGACTCTAAATAATAATGATCACGCCACCAAACACACATTCAGACTAAAGGAACCAGCCTGTTTGGAACATGGAAGAAGTAGAAAGTACAGGTATTTGGGTTCAACATGTAAGAAGTAGAAAGTACAGGTATTTGGGTTCAACATGTAAGAAGTAGAAAGTACAGGTATTTGGGTTCAACATGTAAGAAGTAGAAAGTACAGGTATTTGGGTTCAAAATGTAAGAAGTAAAAAGTGGTCAGAAAACTATGTAGTGGAGTAAAGTACTGATACCAGACAAATATACTTAAGCACAGTAACAAAGTATTTGTACTCCTTCCCACCTCTGGGTTTAGTTCTGTGGTAAAGAGTCATGTGACTCAGAAGCTACTGGTAACTTCCAGCGTCTTCAGGATGTTCGATTCAGAGACTAAACAACGCTTACTGAGAGCTGGAGGATCTCATGAGGAATGAATCAGGTCACTAACATAAAGAGAAGAAGTCTGAGATGTAGTTCTGTGGTAATGAGTCATGCGACAGAGGTCTGAGACGTAGTTCTGTGGTAATGAGTCATGTGACAGAGGTCCAGAGGGGATTTACTCCTCAGAGACTCAGTGTGTTGTTAGGCCTGAACAAAGACAGATATCAGCTCCATGTTGAGAGCAGCTGGCATTTTGTTGGCAGTAAAAGCAGATTGTTCACCAGACAAAGACTCTCACAGAAATGTGCCACGATGCACACACACTCCTCCCCTCTCACGCTCTCACATATCAGAGGCAGGTCCAGACAGGAAAACAGGCGCCTGATGATTGAATTTCCTCTGGCGGTTATAAGAGTTCAGAGCAGGCTGCAGAGGCTGTTTGTCAGGAAACGCCCTGACGCTCCGGGTGGGGGAAGTACACAGATCATTAACTCTACTCAGATAGCACACGTCTGAAGGAGAAGCAGCTAAATATGTTTGTTTGGATGTAAAATGACTTCACAAACTGCCCCTATAGTCACATTATCCTGTGGTTTCTGTGCAGGAATCAGGATTTGTGAAGCTGCCAGATGGATATAGAGGAGTAAAAAGTGCACTCTTAAATGCTGTGGGATACAGAAGTAGCTCAGATGGTACTGAAGTAGAGTTCTGCTTTGAAGCCTTTAAAAGCTTATGAAACCCAACATGACTCTAAAACAGGAACAGGAAATGACTGATGCCGGGTAAAGTCACGGGGGTTTTCCGTCACATGAGACGTTGTGTTTCCATTGAAACCGTCAGTAACTGAATCACTTGAGAACTGAAAGGCATTTGTTCCATTTGAATGATGTTAACATTATTGTTTTTTTTAAAGCACCAACAGTAATAATTTCTGTCTTTTTACAATCCATTAGTTTTTGGGGAAAAGCAGAGAATCCCAAATAAAGTTTGAAATGAGTTCAAATAAAGATTTTATTTTGTATTAAAAACAATTCTTTCTGAATAAATGGTAAAACTATGTTGAAGGTTAAAGAGATGTTTCAATGTTATATCAATAAAGTTATGTTTAGTCAATTTGTATTTCTTTTGAAAATGGTTGATATTGTTTTTTCTTAAAATGTGTATTTGTATTGTATGCCCTATAAAAATAAAACAATTAAGGAAGAAATCAGCAGATGAATAAAAAATATGTTTCTAATATCTTTTTAATTTTATTCTACTTAAAAAAGTATTTTTTATATTTGTATTTTTACTGAAACTGTTTTGATGGTTTAGAAGATTTTAAATAATTGTGCCTGTTGTTCTTCTTCTGAATAAATAATGTTAGAGTGCAGCTGAAGGGTTAAAGTCATGGTTAGACACGTCATTATATTCAGAGAGCAGCCTGAGCTCCACCTGCTACTTAAAGATAACCAGATGACACTCACAGATACTTAAATGTTGGTCATGCTCTCGGTATCTCACTCCTCGTTGAGTTTCGTTCTCGCCCACAGCTTCAGCTCAACTCAGTCATCAAGGAAACTGAAGAAACCAGAAAGCCTCGTTTATATCCCAAAAAACAGAGAGGAAAAAGAACTCAGCCCTTCAGTAAAAGTAGAAATACTACAGGCTGAAAATACTCCATTACAAGTGAAAGTCCTGCAGTAGAAATGTTACTTAAGGAGAGCATGTTATCAGTCCAATGTACTTAAAGTATCTCGATTCAGTATTATAGAATATGAATATTCTGTGTTCATGTATATTTGATGTACAGCACTGCGTCATCAGCACATCGCAGGTTTTTATACGTAAACGGGTGTCAAATTAATATAGTGAAGTAAAAAGTGAGCAGTTAGAGCCTTCAAATGCAGTAGAAGTATAACGTAGCAGACTAAGGAAATACTCAAGTTAAGTTAAGTTATGTCAAAATAGGACTTCATGTAGTTACATTAAAACACTTAAAACATCACTTTTTGAAACTTTTTTATTCTTTTACATAATCAACAGGCTCTCCTTTTAAACGCTGACCTTTGAAACCTTTGAAACCTTTATCATTGGCTTTTTCAGTAATAATGTAGAACGTATGAAATAGAAATGGTTCACTAAGACATCACGAGTCGAGCTGAGCGTGGAGTAAAGAGATAAAGAGCAAACTGGGAACTCCCTAAAACAGAAACCTAAGTACTTCCAGCTTCACCTCCACACACTGCAGACCTACATGAGGAGGGGGATACTCAGTAACATGTCTTTAAAGTACATTTCAGACAGAATATAAGGTGCTTAAAGTTTTAATCTTGAGATATGAAAATAAGAACAAATGATATATAAAAGTAGAACTTCAGTATACTAAAGTAAATACAAAAGATATCCCTGAAATACATGACACAGTTCAGAGCAAGCTGTGTTTGAGTTTTAAGCACATTCATTTTCTGTTCTCAAAGGTAAGTGCAATTTATTATCATCTGACATTGATTTGATTCATTATCTGTGAATGCTCTGATTCAAGTTCAATTATTTAACATTGAATCAACTTCTTTAGTATAGTTTTTAAACCTTTAGCACTTTCAGGTTAAACAGGTGCTGGGTTTGATTTCATTATTTCATATTTCATGTAAATCTACTTAGTAGAAAATAAATAAACATTTTAAAGTCTTATTCAAAACAATCATTTTCAGATTTACCCTGACATTTCCCTGATGCATATTTTAAAAGTGTATTTAGTATAGTAGAGATATACTGCAGATATCAGCTGCACATACATAAACCTGAATATTTCTGGAGCTATAAGTAAAAACAAAGCACACCTGAAATGTATCACCAATATATCTATACGATAGATACACAGTTTAAGACCTCTTTATGTGTGGATATGTGTCTATGTTGGTGTTGGACCTGGAGCTGCTGTGATGCAAGTCACATTTCAGACTTGATCTGACCATTAAAGTATTATCGTATCGTATCGTATTTACATCGACTTTAAGATTTAAATTGACCTGCTGATATTTAAATAAACCCCTCACCATGAATCACTTCCAGGCTCTGACACACCAAGACCATATCAGACGCCATGTTGTTAGCACTTTGTCTGAAAGATAGGCTTCACTGTCGATCCTACATGTTCGGCAGCAAAGTAAATCCTTCTGATTGGCTGATCACTTAAGGCTAATATTTCTGCACTCTCCCAGAATGAAGTTAGAAATGGAATCGCATTTAGTTCAACCCTCACCATGTGTTTGTGTATCAGAGGGTAAAGCCCCCCCACCGCGACAAGGTAGTGTTTCAGGGAGAGGATTATTTAGTTTAGAAGCAGGTGATGGAGAACAGTCGGGTGTAAAGAGGTCTTTCAAATGTCCGGTGTTCTCTTTGTGTACGAATCTCTTCTCCTTAGCTCTTTTAGATTTTACAACAACAACACCAACAACGAGACACATCAGTCCCAAACCGACTCCCAAACCGACTCCCAACCCAACGCGTCCTCTGGAACCCTCTGGTTGTTCATCGTTGATTTCTTTCCCAGGACCTGAGGACAGAAACAGAGAGCAGTGAGTAAATGACTGGACCTCCCCTCGTGTTGGAGAACAGCTGATCATGAAGGTGATGAAGAACAGAATCTGTTTCCTCTCCAGTCTCATGTCAGACATTATCTACCGATCACAGAGCATCAACATCATCTTTACAACATGCCAATGGAGGAACTCTTCAGGAGAAACACCAACTCACCTTCAGAGACGATCAGATGGACGGAGTGCACAAACTCTCTCACGTTTCTCTTCCTGCGATTATTGGAGCGAGTTATAACCCAACACTCGTACTTTCCCGTGTCGTCGGTGCTTACGTTCTTCAGGAGAACAGAAGCGTTTCCGTTCTTCATCTCTGGATCTTTCAGCTGAACACGACCACGATAACGTTGATCCTGGTGTTTGTCAAACGGCTTGTTATTTTTGAATAAGAAGACGTAGTCATCCTTCAGCTCAGGTCTCTTCCACTCTAACAGTGTGATGGCAGCATCTGTGGAAGTGTTGCACTGAAGGAGGACGTCTTCTCCAGTATTTGCATTTTCTTTGAGCAACTCTAGAAAATAAAGGCAAAAGTCAGTAATTTTATTGTGATCAGTTCATTTTCAATTAGTCCTACTGTTTGTCCACATTAAACTACTCAAAGGATATTTAGTTTTGTTTTTTTTAGCCCTGAGCGCAGGACTAGCTGAAAAGAGTCCAGGAAACTTATTTAAAAGTTAACAGCATTTAATTAAACAAATGACACGATGATACAATGAAATGTGCAAGGGATGGCTGCTTCCCCCCTTGGTCAGCTGTCTGTTCGCGTGGGGTGAACCGGGGTGAAAGAGGTCGATTTCTGGCTGGCTTCACGTGTGATCAACTGTAGTCTTCTCCTATTGGCCGGCGTCGACGGGGGCGGGTCCAAGGCACATCCTGTCGTTTTTCTGGTGTTAATTTACGATATTCTAATGTCTGTTGAATTCACAGCGCTCTTAACATGAGCAGAACAGAGTTTCCTTTTACAGGAAATAAAATAGAAAAACTTGGTTTTTCCCGAGACAGAAATTCATTTTCAGCTTACAATGAAACAAACAATTGTTAGCCGCTAGGATCCTGATGAGGGTGAGAAAGTACAACCACATCACACCCATCCTTTAATCCCTACACTGGCTTCCTGTTTTCATTCAGGATCGAACACAAGATCGCACTCCTGACCCATCAGTGCATCCACAGGAACGCTCATTCATACCTCAAAGAACTTCTCACATCACAAACCTCCACACGCAACCTCCGTTCCACAACCAACCATCTGCTTCGCCCCCCGAGGACCAAACTCCGCACCATGGGGGATCGGGCTTTCTGTGCAGCCGCTCCTCGCCTGTGGAATTACCTCCACAGACCACCTGAGGACTCCCAGACCACCTGAGGACTCCACAGACCACCTGAGGACTCCACAGACCACCTGAGGACTCCCAGACCACCTGAGGACTCCACAGACCACCTGAGGACTCCACAGACCACCTGAGGACTCCCAGACCACCTGAGGACTCCACAGACCACCTGAGGACTCCACAGACCACCTGAGGACTCCCAGACCACCTGAGGACTCCCAGACCAC
>CM062286.1:1471691-1646691 GCA_031216635.1 Dissostichus eleginoides
GAAAATATACGGGTCGTGCTGCAGCTAGATTGTCCAGGCTGTTCCACTTTAACAACTTTATTGACTTCCACGGTAATGAATTGAACATGCAATTGTAATACGGTGTGTGGTATCTGTAATATAAAGATAAACAGGTATGAATAAACATGTATTATAGAGGGATAATGACCAGTGACATTGTTACACAGTAAATCAGGTAGAAGAAATGGCACAATTAGCTGGCCTATGCTGCCCTCTATTGGCCAAAGGCCGCAACAGAATGGCGATTGGAATGAAACGTTATTACATAAAGTAATTAACTATTATAAACAATCACGCATGAACAACATACAGGAATGCACACAATGAAGTCTCTAAAATGACTATAATATAAAGAACACTGCATACATTGGCCCTGCACAGAGATGGGGTCGTTACTCAAAGAAAGTAATACATTACATCAGGGGTCACCAACCTTTTTTAGGATGAGGGCTGCTTTCAAAAAATAAAACAAGTCGGGGGTTACTTTTACTCCTCCTTTTTGTTTTTTGCAGTGTATTTTTTTATTTTATTTAACCAGATAAAAGCATTGAGATAAAATCTCATTTTCAATGCTGACCTGGCCAAGAAGGTATATATTTAGCACATTCACCATTGTGCAAATTGCAACATTTCCTCTACTATGAAGGATGCTACAAGCCTGTCCATCTCTGCTTTGGTTACAGGTCCAAATTCTAGTTTTTGCTGCTTCGGAGTCGGCACTCGGCACACACTCAACATCCTCACTCTGGGTTCGGGGGTCCTTAGCTATTAGCTTCACGTTAGCATGTTATCTTTGCAGGTGCTTGTGGAGGTTTGACGTGGTGTTTGCAGCAGTGGATAACAGCTTCTGGCCTGGACACAGTTTGCACCTCCCCGTCACATTCCTGTCTATTCTTCGGACAAACTCAAAATAATGGGCATACCTCCACCCAGTGGCGTAACAAGGTTGTGATTGGCCCCGGTGCAAACATAAGCGCACGCTGATGCGCTCACACACACAAGGACACACACAACCACTCAGAAGCGCCACATGTATGCCCCACCCCGGAACCTGCGGTCTTCAGACTCTGGCCCCCCGCACCAACCTGTGAACCTTCGGGGAAAGAGCCTTCAGTATGGCAGCCCAACTCTCTGGAACGCTCTCCCTGCGGAGATCTGCAACATCCCCACGCTTGACGCCTTCAAAAGGGCCCTCAAGTCCCATCTGTCTGCCAAGGCCTTTGGCCCCAAATCTATTTGTTGTTTTGTCTGTCTGACTGTTCGTCTGACTGCCTTTTTGTTTTTGTTATGTTTGTTTATACTCCTGTTCTTCCTTGTAAAGCGACCTTGTGTCTCATGAAAGGCGCTATAAAAATCTAAGTTATTATTATTATTATTATTATTATTATTATTATTATTATTATTATTATTATTATGTAGGCTATCAACCAGTGGCGTAGTTGGGATTTTTAGGTCATCCCAAACAAGCACTCGCGCAGTGCACTCGCAAAACGGGCAGACAGGTCTACAGAAACTACCGGTATGCTTAGTCCTACTTTAGTTACTTTACTGCAAAAAGCAGACGGCGCTGCGCTCAACACACACACACTCAAAACCATGGACACACCGGCACATAAGTTACACACTTGTTTATTTACTTGTTTATTTATTTAAAGGACAGTGCACATTAATCCACATTGCTGTAAATGAGCCAGTATTATCCAGCAGGCTAATTTTCAACTGTTGTCCTTGGCAAGATGTTAAATAACCACAACAAGACTAAAGAAATAAAAACATAATTAAATAGAATACAACAGACAACAGCAGTACAACAATAGTGCCTTGCCGTTTATAATCTTAAAAATGAGACATGCATCAGTGTGTTTTAAAACATTTTCCCAGCTGAGCAGGTTATGTTTGTCCAGGATTTTGCAATGGTGGTACAGCTTAGGTTTTCTGTCCAAAACTTTGAGAGCTTGTTTGTGAAGTGATAGGATAGGCCTCAATGTTGTGCTATTCGCCTGGGTCCAGCTGGTCATACAGTATGTTAGGTGGGGAAGGATCATGGCAGTCATATAGAGTTTTGCTACAGGTGTTGCCAAACAGTTCCTTATATACCTAAAGTTTGCTAGATTGTATTTAGTTATTTGCATTACCTTTCTCACTTGTTTTTTGAAGGATAGAGTAGTGCCAAGGATAATGCCTAGATATTTAAAATGTGTAACTGTTTGAATGACCTCCCCAGACACATAGACCTTGGGTTCACAGTGTGATACAGTGTTGGTCTTGCTAAAAAACATACAGACTGTCTTCTTAACGTTTAGATCTAGCTGTGAGTCAGTAAGCCATTGATGTACATGTACCATTACATCACTTAGTTTGGCAGCAGCTTGGGCCTTGGTTTTTGCATGGACATAGATGACAGTGTCATCAGCGTACATTTGCACCTCACATCCAGTGCACACTGATGGCAAGTCATTTATATACAGGCTGAATAGAATTGGGCCCAGGATAGATCCCTGGGGTACACCCAGTTCATTCCTCAGGGGTGGTGATGTCTGCCACTTACCCTTACACACTGAACTCTATCTGACAGATAGGAGCTCATCCAGTCTATTGCACTGGTGAGAAATTAAAATCAGACATTTTGTGAATGAGTACTTGATGATTTACTGTATCAAAAGCTTTCTTAAATCTAAGAAGATTGCTCCAACAATGCCTCCTTTGTCCATTTTTGATTTAATATTTTCCACAAGGAAACAATTTGCGGTCTCAGTGGAATGATTGGCTCGGAAGCCGAATTGCATGGGGTGTAGTGTGAAAGGACTACTGTTAAGATGTCCAGTTAATTGCTCAGCTACACATTTCTCAGAGATCTTAGACATGACGGGTAAAACACTAATGGGCCTATAGTTGTTTGCATCAGTTGTGTCCCCGGATTTGTGGACTGGCACAACAATGGCTAACTTCCAGTCTTTTGGGAATTTTCCCTCCCTAAAAGAGGTGTTAATTATTTTAGTAATTGTCCCTGTGAGAGTGGTAGCATGTGTCTTTAGAATCAGAGAATCCAGTCCAAAAGTGTCTTTTGATTTGGAATTTTTTAAAGAAGAAATTATAGAATTAACTTTGGATTCAGAAGTCTCTGTCAGGGAGAAGACTGGCTGTGTACCCTCAATAGGTGATGAGTGTATTTGACCAATTTGGGGACTGTTTATAGTCAGCCTCACAGAATTAATGAAATGGTTATTAAAAATAGCCGCTATTTCCGCTGGTCCCTTACATAAGGTTCCATTGTTATTGATCTCCAGCTGCTTTGTTATTTTATGCCCTTTCACTGTTAGGTTCTGCAGACAGTCCCAGATTTGTTTATGATTTCCTTTAGATTCATGAATGAGATTAACAAAGAAGTTGGATTTAGCTGCCCTGATTTCCTTTGTAACTCTGTTTCGTAAGGACACAAATATATGCCTGTCAGTCACTACATTTGATTTAAGAGAGTGCTTAGAGTATTATCTCTCTCCTTCATTGATTTCCTGATGTCACTATTAATCCAGGGGAGGGTGTGTTTATTTTTGGCCTTAGATTTGCTTTTCCTGATGAATCGTTTTGATATGTTTTGGATTGTTGACATAAGGGCATGTGTGTTGGTATCCACATCTGTACCTGATAACATTTGGCTCCAGTTGATGTTTTTAATTTCCCTGTCAAATTCATCAATATCACTCTTGGGTATTCTTAATTGGTAAGATTTTGTATTGGGTTTCAAATGGAAGCGGGATTTAGTGAGCTTTCTGGCTATGAGAGTTAGGTTGTGGTCAGACAGACCAGTGATGATATTGAAGATTTTAGTCACCCTTTCAGGTTTGTTGCTGAAAATCAGGTCAATTTGGGTTTTTGAGGATGTGGTTATTCTAGTAGGCCCCTTAATTAATTGTGTGAGATCAAATTGATTTGATACCCGTTCTAGTGCCTTATTACTTGCTTTGTCCTGCCAATTAACATTGAAGTCACCCATTAATACTATTTCCTTAGCAAAACTGCATTCCCTAAGCATTATTTCTAATTTGTCAAAGAAAATAGCTTTTGCAGATGGTGGTCTATACGCTCCGATGAGAATGAAAGACATCTGTGGTGACAGGCTAACATTAAGACAGATATGCTCAAGCTCATTCTCAACAGAGCATTGAACCTCATTACATGATATGTGGTCTTTGATATAAAACAGTAACCCCCCACCCCTGCCCATAGCTCTATCTTTCCTAAAAACATTATAGCCAGGACTATGTATGGCTGAGGATGGGGAGATTTTATTCAGCCAAGTCTCTGACAAACATATATAGTCCAAGTTAGAGTCTGTTAAGAGATGTTTTATCTGATCACTTTTGGGTACAAGACTGCGGATATTCAAGTGACCTCCCAGCAGACCACTGGGTTTTGCATGATGGTCCCACAGCACTCTGGCATTGTTCACTGTTTGAAAGAAGTCATGTTTTCGCAATTTTTTAATTGCTGGATTTAATCCTGCGGCTTTCCGTCGAGCGGCGCCGACTCTTGTTCTGAGTGAGTTCTGGATTTGCCCACGCTTACCTGGACCGTCGCAGAGAGTGTTGACAGGAAGAATGGAATTTGTTGGTTTGAGATCGACTGGTTGTGCGCTGCCCGGGGGCTGGATAACGATCACCCGTGGCGTGCAGATGCACAGGGTCTCGTCAGGGAAGATTCGGGAGTCGTCCGTGTAATGGAGTTGTTGCTGTGCGACCTCGGGGGTTAGCGAGGATGCACACCGTTTCAGCGACCGCGGCTCTCCCTCTTCCTCCACACCAGTCAGACCAGGCCCAGCCCGTGATCTCGGTTGAGTGGCGATTGTAGTCGATATACTCCCAGAGACATCCGAGGAACAGGTATGGAAATTAGGTGGGTAATCAGACATTATATGTACAGCGTTTGTGACAGCAGTTTGTATCTGTAAGACACGCGAGTTACATGCTGTAACTGAGTCAATTGGTAGTTTAGCCGCAAGTTCAGTGTGGATCATTGGGCCAGGGCATTGATGAACGTCACCGGCTAGAAGTAGACAGAAAGTAATGATGAGTCGTTCCCCTCTTTAATCCGTTTTGGTGAATTGTTTGTTTGGGCCCTGCATTCCCATGCCAGGGCGGACAAAGGTGGTAAACAAAACAAGGTGACCAAGTCCAAACTGCTTTTGTGATGTATGACTACTTATCGAAGCTAAGCAGTCCCGTTCATGTGGGTGTTTGGTTCCCAGAACATTTGTTATGAGTGCGTAAAAGAGAGCCGCTGTCAACACACCACGTCTGCCTGCCATGTTTTCCAACTACTGCCTTAATGAGCCCCATAGAACCAACATAAACAATTTATAGGCCTAAATTGCATAAATGCTTGAGCTACAGTAGGCTATTGCAACTTAGCAGTCAGCGCTGCTTTCTCTCTCTCTCTCTCTCTCTCTCTCTCTCTCTCTCTCTCTCTCTCTCTCTCTCTCTCTCTCCCTCCACTTTCAAAATCTATTTAAAACTCATAACAAACAAACAAAATTCCCAAAGTTGTCCTGCAGAGCGTCGAGCAGAGCATCTCACCTGGCAGTGCTTTACTCATCTGCCTCACGGAGCGTGGAAAGGAGGATTTGCAACGAGGGCATTGCAGAGTGCGGCTGGGGCCTGTTTCTGCCTGTCCTGTCTCTGCTGTTGCGGAGGCCTGCTTCCACCTGTTGTGTGCTGCTGTGCTGAGGAGGATTTACCCCGGGGACATCGCGGAGAGACCGGTGCGCCTCCACGTTCGGGCTGGGGCCTGCTTTCGCCTTTTCCTGTGCTGCTGTGCTGAGGAGGATTGCCCCAAAAACATCACGGATGCTGTGCTGGTCTGGGAAAATGGCCCTCATCGTGATTCGGCTGTGCCTGTTAGCTGTTTTGGACAGTGAGAAGTTCTCTCGTCATCCAGGTCTGTTCTGTCGCCCGCTGTGGGCATTCCCTGCAAAGGATCGGTAGTGTTTCGCGAACGATTTCCAGTTGCCTTGTCTCAGTCAATCAGTTCGGCAAACTATGTTTGTCTCTTTCGCTTGCCTGCCATGATGGTTCTTCAGGACTACTTTTTGAGCTCTAGTCACACTTTTGCAGACCTTGCTGGTTATTTTAAGGTAGATGACAATTTAGGTGTGTCGAGTAAGAGAAAAAGATGCCTGTTTTTTTTGTTATTATTGCTATCTGGAAATGTACAACCTAATCCTGGTCCGCCCAGTAGTAGTAATCAGATCGCTACTCCTGCTGATTTTAACTAATGTTCCCCATAAATACTCATCTGTGGGAGTATTGCAAATTATTTGAGTGATCACTGTGTTGTAGCAACAATTATGGACACAAAGGTCGAAAATGGTTAAACCTCGCATTATAAAGAGAGACACAAAACATTTTGTGGAGCAGGGTTTTGTTCATGATCTGTTTGGTTCTGATTGGGGAAAAATCGATCTGTGTGCTGATGTAGAAACTGCATGGTCTGATTTTTATCTTGGTTTTATGGAGATCATAGATAGACATGCACCCCTGCGTAAATTTAGAGTGAAGGGACGAGACAATCCTTGGTTTTCTGCTGAATTATCTAGTCTCCTGCATGAGAGAAACAAGGCCTGGGCAAAGGCTAGGAAATCAGGCTCAGAGGTAGAATGGCTACGCTTTACGCAGCTAAGGAATAGCTTCACTTCACATGTCAAGAGTGCAAAGTCTAAGTATTATTTGTCAGTTACCACAGAAAACCTAAATAATCCTAGAACATTTTGGAAAGCCATAAAATCGATATCCACCAGTGAAATCCGTAATGAGCTACCTCCCTGCCTTATCACAGCATCTGGCTCTATATCGGACAGGGCCACTATGCTAAATTGTTTTAATGAGCATTTTGTGTTCTGTGGTTCTCTGTTTGATTCTGTCACTAACTCTGCTTCTGTGAACACCTCAGTCCGTGACTCTGAACAATATGGTCTGGAAAACCCTTTCAGTTTTACTCCTTTTACTGTTCATGTGGTTCGTGAAGCCTTAACCAAGTTAGATCCTAAGAAACCGGCTGGCCCGGACAACGTAGAACCTCTCTTTTTAAAGATAGCTGCAGATTTCATTGCTCCACCTCTCACTTCTCTTTTTAACCTCTCCCTCAGCACAAATACAATTCCAAAAGTATGGAAGTCAGCTTATGCCCTGCCTTTACTAAAAGGAGGGGAGGCAACTATTTTAAATAACTACAGGCCAATCTCTAAATTGTCAGTTCTGGCCAAGGTTCTTGAACGCCTAGTGAGTGAACAGGTAAAGGCACTAAGTAAACATCACCATCACTGCGACAATGAAAGTGGTGAATGCGATTGCGGGTATCTTAGACAATAAGCAGAGTTGTGCAGCTCTGTTTATTGATCTTTCCAAAGCGTTCAATACCGTCGATCATCATATCCTGAAGCAGAGGCTAGTCAGTATTGGCATATCGAGCCATGCAGTGGGGTGGTTTGTGAACTACCTCTCTGAAAGGTCCCAATGTGTTCAGTTTGATGGGCTGTCATCTGAGTGGTTAAACATTACAAATGGTGTACCACAAGGTTCTGTTTTAGGTCCATTATTATTCTCCATATACATCAACATCTGACGGTGTGGTGTAGGTAACGGCCCGTCCACACAGCGGCGTGCGTTGACGCTTCAACGCTTCTGCCCATTCACTTTGAATGGGGTGACGTCACGCTTCGCTGAACTGCATTGTGGGAGCGAAGCGTAGCTTTGCTCGCGTTGTTCGCTGCAAAAGTTGAGCAATGTTCAACTTTTGAAGCTTCGGCGGAAGCGTCAGCCAATCGAATCATATGCCAGTACAAGCTCTAGCCAATCAAACCGCGTGCTTGTGTGTCCGGGGCGGGAGATTCATGTGATTGGTTGTTGGTCGAGTTTCAGCCCCCCCCGCCGGCAAGCTTCAACGCACGCCGCTGTGTGGACGGGCCGTAAGAGTTTGTGTTGCCAACAACGCCACCTAAGGGAGTTTCACCACTAGGAACTAACTATTGATAGTAAAAGATTTAACCCACAAGGAACACAGGTTCGTTTTACATAACGGGCCAGAGACAGTTTCAGTTACAGTTAACACAATTACTTTATTTTATAACAATCAATTAACTATTCTAAAAACACCAGATACACATTATACAATCAGCTAAAAGTTAATACTGGGGCATAGGAGGTACAAGACAGGCCTGGGGCTTACCAGGTGACAATAAATCAAAAAGGGGGAAGGGTCCAACTCAAAACCACCCGTGACACAGCAAACCAAACAACAGGACTCGTGAAGAACACCACCACCAGGGATTGGGGTTGCCACCTCAGGCCCACAGCACCTGTCTAACAAGAGGAAGACGGTTAAAACCTCCACACAGTATTACACTTAAATAAACAACTAAATAAATAACCAAACAAATACAACCAAATTAATGAAGGTATCCAAATAAAGTCTGTGCACAATGGTTAATATTAAAAAAGGAAAATACTATTATATAAACTAAATTAACGAAACAAAATAACAAAACCAAAATAACAGTTTCTCAAATTAAACAGTGAGTTGTATCTGTGAGAATTGGTTGGCGAGTTCCCTGAGAGCCCGAACCGCTCCAGAGTCCAGCACGGGGGGAGGGGGCACGTCACCAGCCACGGAGCTCGCAAAGCAACGGCAAGTTTATCCCAGCAGTGAGTCACTGCAAAGAGCCAAAACAGCCGGACCAGTTGTCCGAAGGTGGGCCTAACAATTAATAGCACCCAATCTATTCAGCCACAGCACAGCACCCGAGCCGTCAGGGGAGAGGTAGTACTTTACGTTTGAAGTACTGTTACTAGACTACAAACCATTAGTCAAAAGTTCCTGCAGCAGAAACCTGTCTGTTAGTGCTATAGCCACATTTAAAGAAGAGATTCCACCAATACTTAACCCGATAGCATGTCTGCATGTAAGGGAGGAAACTTATACAAAATGTACACGACCCCAAATTGATCATGTTGTTGATAGTGCTACAGATGCGCTGCGAATAAAATTAGACTCTGTTGCTCCTTTGAAAAAGAAGAAAGTAAAACAACATAGCCTAGCTCCATGGCATAATGCCGAAACTCGCAAAATAAAGCAAAAGTCGAGACAACTTGAAAGGATATGGCGTTCCACTAAACTCGAAGAATCTCGTTTAATTTGGCATATTACTCTCAATGAATATAAAAAAGCACTGCGTAAAGCGAGAGCAGCTTACTACTCTTCATTAATAGATGAGAATAAGAATAATGCAAGATTTCTTTTCAGCACTGTAGCCAGGCTGACAGAGAGACAGACAGGTGACAGACAGACAGACAGACAGACAGACAGACAGACAGAGAGACAGACAGACAGACAGACAGACAGACAGACAGACAGGCTGACAGAGAGCCACAGCTCTACTGAGCCTTCTATTCCCATAGCACTCAGTAGTTATGATTTCATGTGCTTTTTTAACGATAAAATGGTTACTCTTAGAAACAAAATCAATGACCTCTTGCCTTCGACCAGTATAGAGTTATCAACAGCTCCCGGAAACGTAAGTTCTAATATTACACTAGATAGGAAATTAGAATGCTTTTCAGCCATAAACCTTGAACAATTGAATTCAATGATTCTTTCTTCTAAACCATCAACGTGTATCTTAGACCCGATTCCAACTAAGCTGTTAAAGGAAGTTTTTCCATTAATTAGCACCTGTTTATTAAATATTATGAATATGTCTTTATTATCGGGCTATGTTCCACAATCATTTAAAGTAGCAGTGATAAAACCGCTTCTTAAAAAGCACAACCTCGATCCAGAGGTTTTAGCCAACTATAGACCTATTTCTAATCTTCCGTTCCTCTCAAAAATTCTTGAGAAAGCGGTCGCAAAACAGTTGTGTGATTACTTAAAAAACAATGATTTATTTGAAGATTTTCAGTCTGGCTTTAGAACACATCATAGCACAGAGACAGCTCTGGTTAAAGTCACAAATGACCTTCTAATAGCCTCAGACAAAGGACTTGTCTCTATTCTTGTCTTACTCGATCTCAGTGCTGCATTTGATACTATCGACCATGACATCCTACTGCAAAGACTAGAGCACTTAGTTGGCATAAAGGGAACTGCTTTAGGCTGGTTTAGGTCCTATCTATCTGAATGCTCTCAGTTTGTGTGTCAACGATAAATCTTCCATGCAAACCAAAGTTAGCCATGGAGTGCCACAGGGCTCAGTGCTTGGACCTATTTTGTTCACATTATATATGCTTCCGTTAGGCGATATTATAAGGAATCGTTCTGTACAGTTTCATTGTTATGCGGATGATACTCAACTATATTTATCAATCAAGCCTGATGAAATTAATCATCTAAATAAAATTCAAGATTGCCTCAAGGACTTAAAAACGTGGATGACTTTAAACTTTTTGATGTTAAACACGGCCAAAACTGAAGTTATTGTACTCGGCCCAAAGAATCTAGGAAACAAATTATCTAAAGATATACTAACTATGGATGGCATTAATTTGGCCTCCAGTGAGACTGTAAGGAATCTTGGTGTTATATTTGATCAGGATTTATCCTTTAACGCCCACATAAAATCTATTTCAAGGACCGCCTACTTCCATCTACGTAACATTGCAAAAATCAGGCATATCTTGCCTCAAAACGATGCAGAGAAACTAGTCCATGCATTTGTTACTTCAAGGCTAGATTATTGTAACTCTCTATTATCAGGGTGTACCAAGAAGTCAGTTAAGTCGCTTCAGCTGATTCAAAATGCTGCAGCACGTGTACTAACCAGAGTTAGGAAAAGGGACCACATTACTCCTGTTCTGGCTGCCTTACACTGGCTCCCTATAGAACATAGGATAGAATTTAAAATTCTTCTTCTCGCCTACAAAGCCCTTAATGGGCAGGCGCCATCTTACCTCAAAGAACTCATTATACCCTACTGTCCTACTAGGGCATTGCGTTCCAAGAATGCAGGGTTGTTGGTTGTTCCTAGAGTCTCTAAAAGTACAATGGGAGCCAGAGCCTTTTCTTATCAAGCTCCACATTTGTGGAATCAGCTTCCAGTTTGTGTTCGGGCGGCAGACACCCTATCCGTTTTTAAGAGTTCGCTTAAGACCTTCCTTTTTGATAAAGCTTATAGTTAGGGCTGATTAGATTCAGCCCCTAGTTTAGCTGCTATAGGCTTAGTTTGTCGGGGGACACTTTACTTTACTTCTTCCTTCTCTCTGTCTGTACCTGTGTACTCTCATGTTCCGAATAACCCAGCTTCCCCAAATTTCTTTTTGGTGTCTATCTACGCCGGGACCCTGAGTCGTGGCTGATCCTGTTGCTGTGGTCCTGAGTCCTGGATCGCGAGCCCTGGATCTTGAGTCGTGGCTGTGCCTGTTGCTGTGGTCCTGGATCATAAGTCCTGGATGGATATCCTCGTGGATTCATCTTCTTATTATAGACACATGCATTTCCAAACATTTGGACTACCTATGTTGTAAATGTATTATCTTCTCAATTTACACACGGCATCTATTGCACGTCTGTCCGTCCTGGGAGAGGGATCCCTCCTCTGTTGCTCTCCCTGAGGTTTCTCCCATTTTTTTCCCCTTTAAACTGTGGGTTTTTTCCTTTTTCTGGAAGTTTTTCCTTGTACGATGTGAGGGTCTAAGGACAGAGGGTGTCGTATTGTCTACTGATATTCTGTACAAACTGTGAAGTCCACTGAGACAAATGTAACATTTGTGATATTGGGCTATATAAATAAACATTGATTGATTGATTGAGGGGAGAGAGACGCACAGGCCACGGCAAAATCCCGCAGGTGATAACAACACTGCGCCCAGGGGAGTCTCCAGCGGAGCAATTTCTCCGCCACCGCACCGGCAGTCAGATGCGCTGTCCAGATGCGAGTGTGCGAGACAGCTGCCACGCCAAACAATTCATTTAGGCCACGCCGTGCTTCAGCCACCAGCGAAGGAGTTGACAGTTGAGTCACGAGCTACGCCACACCCAGGGGTTAAATTGGGATTTGATGTGTGGGTGGTTCTGTTTTAAGGTGTGAGGGGTGAGCTCGACGCTCATGAATTGTCAACGGGGGGGGGGGGAGTTCGACGCTCGTGAATTGTCAACGTTTAAGTCACGACTCTCCCGATGGCCAATCCGTCTGACAGGAAGTGTTGTGTAAGTCAGTGTTAAAAAATTAACCATGTTGTTGATGTTGTAACTAAAATAGTTAACTTCATCAGGCAAGAGCATTGAATCACAGACAGTTTGTTGCACTTTGGAGGAAAGTGAGACTGAACATCGTGACATACCCTACCATGCAGCTGTCAGGTGGCTCAGCCTGGGCAAAGTGCTGAAAAGAGTATGGGACCTGAGAGAAGAGATTCAAGACTTCTGTGTGAAGAAAGGAAACGACATCCCACAGCTTTCAGATGCAGACTGGATGGCAGACCTTGGTTTTGCTGTAGATGTGACTGCACTAATGAGTGAACTAAATGTAAAACTGCAAGGCAAGGGCCTTTTTGTGCATGACATGTACAGTGCAGTGAAGGCTTTCATGAGAAAGCTGCAGCTTCTCTCAAGCCAAATGGAGGACAACATTCTCACGCACTTGCCAACACTGAAGGAAGCCACACCATCAGCTGATCACCTCCAGAGGTACTCATCCATGTTAGAAGCACTGCATGGTGAGTTTTCAAGGCGATTTAAAGACTTCAAAACAGTTGAGAATGAAATGAACATGATCTTTTCCCCATTTACATGCCATGTGGATGATGCACCCAGTGATGTTCAGCTTGAACTCATTGACCTGCAGTCTGACACACTTCTGTCAGAGCACTTTAGGTCAGTCTCACTGCCTGAGTTTTACTCTTCCCTGAAAGAGGAGAACTTTCCACACGAGGAGACGTGCTCAGAAGATGATGGTCCTCTTTGGATCTACCTACATATGTGAACAGACATTCTCAGTGATGAAGTTCAACAAATCCAGATACAGATCCTCTATCACTGATGATCACCTCTCAGCTGTCCTTCGCATATCCACCTCAGACATTGAACCAGATTTCCGTGCACTTGTTCAAGCCCAAGACAGACTGGATTTTTCTCACTGAACAAGTAAAATTAACTGAAAAACAAAAATCAAAAGCACTAATTTCCTTTTGTATAAAGCTGATTAATTTCTTATCTTTAACATACTGTAAAACACCTTTTCAGTATTGGTTTGTGAAGATTAACGTGTCAAAAATGTAATTAAATACTGATTCAATTATTGTTTTTACTGTTTATTACCTCTATAGGAGTATTTTCCTATTTGGCCCACTCCACAATTTCATATATTTATTGTAAGGGAACATTCTTATTCTTTTGATTACCAGTAACAGCTCATACAAATATGTAATATACTGCATTCTATAATGGGAGAAAATGTGTATTGAGCAGAATTAAGTTCAACTTATTTTGATTCGGCCCCCCAACACAGCTCGAGTTTCTGAAGTGGCCCCTTGTAAAAAAATAATTGCCCCCCCCTGCTCTAAAGTGACTCTAAAGTGACTCTATAGTGACTCTAAAGTGACTCTATAGTGACTCTAAAGTGACTCTATAGTGACTCTATAGTGACTCTAAAGTGACTCTATAGTGACTCTATAGTGACTAAAGTGACTCTATAGTGACTCTAAAGTGACTATAGTGACTCTATAGTGACTATAGTGACTCTATAGTGACTCTATAGTGAGTCTAAAGTGACTCTATAGTGACTCTATAGTGACTCTAAAGTGACTCTATAGTGACTCTATTTTGACTCTAGTGACTCTATAGTGAGTCTAAAGTGAGTCTATAGTGACTCTAAAGTGACTCTATAGTGAGTCTATAGTGACTCTATAGAGACTCTATAGTGAGTCTATAGTGACTCTAAAGTGAGTCTATAGTGACTCTATAGTGACTCTATAGTGAGTCTAAAGTGACTCTAAAGTGACTCTTTAGTGACTCTATAGTGACTCTAAAGTGACTCTATAGTGACTCTAAAGCAGGGGTCTCAGACTCCATTTACCTGGGGGCCGCTAGACGTAGAGTCTGGGCCGCTTCAAGTATTCCACAAAAAATGTATTAAAAATACAACATTAACAGTTCTTCAACATCTTCTTAACATGAACGGTTCTTCACAACATAACTATTCACAGTTGCTCTTGCCTACTCCTTGCTTGTAGAGACCTGGCAGCGCTTCCTCTCACACAGCTGAGCCACATTTGGTTTGAGGGAGGAAGCAGTTGAAACCCTTAGTATGGCTTGAAGATGTTCATCAGTAAGTCTGGACCTGTACTTTGACTTATTGAAGTTCATGGTGGAGAAGAGCTGTTCACACATATATGTGCTCCCAAAAAGGCACATGGTCCGCTTGAACATCCTGGAAAGCTCAGGGAAGGAGGGGGGCAATTCTCTCATGAACTGTCCAAGCTTGTCTGCTTTCCCATTCACTTCCCTGAACTTGGCTTTGAGCTCAGAATTGCACTGCAGGTCAATGAGCTCCATGTGAAGCACACCAGGGGCATTTTCCACATCAAAGGAGAAGGGGTCTGCAAACATTTGGAAAGTGGCTCTGTGTGTCTTGAAGTCTGCAAACCGCTGATCAAATTCCTCCTGTAGCTTCACAATGGCATCAACATACTTCTCACCACTGAATGCTGTGCCCCTGTCCATGAGAGCCTTGCATGCTGGGAAATGGCAGAGGTTTTTCTGAGGGAGCTGGGCTTTCCATAACACCAGTTTTGTAGAGAATGCTTTGACATTGTCATATGCTGCACTGACAAGCTGGCCCTGGCCCTGCAGCTTCTTATTCAGTGCATTCAGCTCCTGCGTGATGTCAACACGAAAAGCTAAGTCCATGAGCCATTTGGGATCACTCAGCTCGGGAACAGCCATCCCTCCCTTCTCCAGCATGAATACTTTCAGTTCTGTTCTCAACTCAAAAAACCTCTTCAGGACGTTTCCCCTGCTGAGACAACGTACCTCTGTGAAGTAGAGCACATCCTCATATTCTGACTCAATTTCCTCCAAAAAAGCACGGAACTGGCGGTGCTTTAAGCCCCTGGATCTGATATGGTTGATGCATTTTCACAACGACAGACATTACATTGTCAAACTTCAAGCATTTGCTGCAAAGGGCCTGCTGATGGATAATGCAGTGCAGAGCAATAGCCTCCTCCACACCCTCCTCCTCCAGTTTTCTTTGAACAAGTGCCACCAGCCCATTTTTGGGTGGCTCCGTCGGTCGTAATTCCAACAAACCTCTTCCATGGCAGACCGATATCCGCAATGGCATCACACAGTTGCTGGAATATCTCCTGAGCGGTGGTCTGGCCATGCATTGATTTCACTGTCAGCAACTCCCCTGTCACTTCAAACTTGTCATCAACACCACGGACATACATTGCAAGCTGAGCGGTGTCAGTGATGTCCGTGCTCTCATCAAAGCCACAGAGTATGCACGGAAAAGTTTGGCTTTGTCGCACAGCTGATCATATATGTCACTTGATAAGTCAGAAATGCGCTCTGCCACTGTGTTAGCTGACAGGCTGATGTTGTTAAACTGACCCTTCTTTTCTGGACAGACTATACTTGCAGCCTGCAACATGCACTTTTTTACAAACTCGCCGTCCGTAAGCGGCTTTCCCGCCTTAGCAATCATCTCACTCACCAAATAGCTAGCTTCGACTGCTAAATCAGCCTCATTGCTTCCTTTCTTGAAGAGATTTTGTTGCTTCCATAGACATTGTTTTAGCTCTGTGACTCTTTTCTCTCTCTCGTCTCCCAGGTATTTTGCATACTCTGCATGTTTAGTTGAGTAGTGACGTTTGACGTTATACTCCTTGTATACAGTGATTTTCTCTGTGCATATAAGGCACGTTGCGTTTCCCCTGTACTCGACAAAAAATATTCAGTCTCCCACTTCTCCTGAAATTTTCTGTGGTCATCATCGACTTTTCTTTTCCCTGAAAGTTTTGATGAAGACATGACTGGGCGATATTTTTTCCTTCCACTCGGTGTCACTTTTGGATCACTCTGTGATTGATTCCGCTGCGCGCATTTGATTGACGTGTGGCGGAGTTCCCTCGGAGGGGGGAGGGGCGAGGGAACTGCACGCAGCAGTTCCCTGCCAGCAGCGGGATCAATCAAAAAATAAAATTAAAAGCGCAAATGTAAACGCGCGGGCCAGATTAACACTATTACGTGATATCAACAACCGGGCCAAGAGAAACTGTCTCGCGGGCCGCGTCTGGCCCGCGGGCCTGGAGTCTGAGACACCTGCTCTAAAGTGACTCTATAGTGACTCTATAGTGACTCTAAAGTGACTCTATAGTGACTCTAAAGTGACTCTAAAGTGACTCTATAGTGACTCTATAGTGACACACATGGCAGACACACACACTGTGTGCAGTTCGTATTGTGTATATCAAACCATGGTGGAAGAAGTACTCAGATACTTTACTGAAGTAAAAGTACAAGGTACACAAGTACAGCGGCAAGTACAGCGGCAAGTACAGAGGCAAGTACAGAGGCAAGTACAGAGGCAAGTACAGAGGCAAGCACAGAGGCAAGTACAGAGGCAAGTACAGAGGCAAGTACAGAGGCAAGTACAGAGGCAAGTACAGAGGCAAGCACAGAGGCAAGCACAGAGGCAAGCACAGAGGCAAGCACAGAGGCAAGCACAGAGGCAAGTACAGAGGCAAGTACAGAGGCAAGTACAGAGGAAACTACAGAGGCAAGTACAGAGGAAACTACAGAGGCAAGTACAGCGGCAAGTACAGAGGAATCCAAAGAGCTGCACTACCGCCCTCTGCTGGATGAAAAACTAAACTTTTCCTCAAACCAATTACTAGATTTACTCAAGTACTGTACCAAAGTACAATTGTGAGGTACCTGCACGTTACGGTAGTATTTCCATGTTATGCTACTTTAAACTATTACTTCTCTACTTTTATTTGACATGAGTAACTTTGCAGGTGCATATTATTCATACAAAATATAAATCAAGTGATGAACATGATACATTATTCTGGATTCACAAACTCATAGTATTACATGTTTATATTATGTTCACATTAATGAGTAACTAGTGATACTTATTATTCTGAAAATCACTTTTCTGCAAACGTTTTTTTTCCTGAAAAATTGGCCAAAATAAAAATTAAGAAATATGATATTTGTTAATGATCTCATTATAATAAGAGGAAGTGTTAGAGACAGGTTTTGTTTTGGTCAAAGTCATATTGCCATCTAGTGGCGACCTTGTGCACTGCATGGTGAATAAAAGACTACATTTCCCATGTTGCAGCCAGTTGAGAGACAGAGGTGGTCACCCTGTGGAAGATGCCGATAAAACACAACTGACCAGTTCTTTAAAGTTTGTCATCCAACAGAAACAGAAAGAACATCTTAGATTGCTTCAATGCTCTATGTACATTCCCTAAGATCTTGAAGTGACTGTTATTTTGTATATATTGATTGTTGTGTTTTATCTTAGTGTGCATATGTGTAAATGTGTCTGTTTATTGTGTATATATATATATATATATATATATATAGGATATACATATTTGTATATTTGTATTTTTGTATTATTGTATTTATTACTATTTTCTGAGTCTAATTTGTGTGGAAACTATTTTATTTCGATTAATCGCACAAGCCGAGTAGGCAAGAGTAAAACTGATAACCTGAAGGATTAGTAGATGTGTTTCAAAAGGTGTTTAGAGTGGTTGAAGGAAGCGGTGACAGGAAGGAAACGCTGGTGTGGGCTATAGCCTACTTTCAGAGAAACAGTTTGATGCCACATCACAAAGAGGTACAATGGATCCAACAAGTCTTCAACGCCTCGTCTGTAAGTACAATCTTTATTCTGTTAGCATGAGGGAAGACGTTCAGATATCATAAAAACATCTGAGAGTTCACTGACCTGCACAACAAGCATCCAGAGTCTGGAGAGACTCTCTTTACTGTTCGGTACGTTCAGGAGAAACTGCAAACTAATATGATTGTTGTGGTGCATTCAAGTTCACGCTAGAAGAGAAGTCTGGTATTTTCTCAGACTTCTATCCAGTCTGACTCGTGCTAACTTTGCACTACATTAATGTGTTCTAAAAGCACCATAAAGACCTGTTGAAGTGTCCTGTGTGTCGCAGTAAACTCACACCAACCTGTGGTTTCTCCTCAGTCCTCACCTCCCTGCTGAGCTGCTCCACTAACCAGGGTCAGTACACTTTCTCCGTCTTAGAAACTCAAAGCTGTGTCTCTGTTGACCTGATGCATCACTTTAGTCTCAGAGTACCTGAACACTTTTCTGTCCTCACATACTGAACTCTGCATCGCATGTTAGATTCATCAGTGAACATATCTGTTCTTCTTCTTCTTCTTCTTCTTCTTCTTCTTCTTCTTCTTCTTCTTCTTCTTCTTCTTCTTGGTGCATGCTGGGAGTTTTTGGAGTGTGAGAGAAAGAGAAGAGCGAGATTTTTTCCGTTTATATTTTCCGTTTATTTTTGGGTAATGGGTGTTAAGTTAATATAGTTTATCGGTGGTAGTTTGATTTGATTTACTTTTCGTGCTTTTTGGTGGTGTTTGTGGGGTGTTTTGTGGGTTTCTCCTGCCGGCGTCTGACGCCATGGTAAATGGGGAGTTTGCCAAACTCACGCGGAAGCACGGCATTAAAATCCCAGCCGGCTTCCCATGCACTGTGGAGGAGATCGGGCTGGCTGTGGGGGAGAAGGTCGGGCACAGCAGCATTAAGTCCCTGGCGCGGATGAACAGCGCGGTGGTGATCTTTCTGGATCAGGTGGAGAAGGTGAACCGCGTCATCGAGACAGGCATCACGGTGAGAGAAATGTTTGTACAGGTACAGCCGCTGATGCTGCCCGCAACCAAGTTGTACTTCCAATGTCCTCCCTTCATAACTGATGAGTTCCTCAGTAGGGAACTGTCCAGACACGGGAAACTTGTTTCTCCAGTGAAAAAGATGCTGTCTGGATGTAAGTCTCAGTTACTGAAACACGTAGTGTCTCACCGCAGACAAGTTTATATGATACTGAACAATCGGAATGCGGAGCTTAACCTCCGTTTTTACGTTAAAGTAGATGATTATGACTATGTGATTTTTGCAACATCATCAGTTATGAAGTGCTTTGGTTGCGGGGAGGAGGGGCACACCGTGAATGCCTGTCCGAGGCGCGGGGATCCGGCTCCGCCTGGTCCGGATGACGCGCAGGCTGGACCGTCCAGCGCGCCGGCGGCGGCCGCCCGCCGCCGCGCCGGGACCACCCGCCGCCGCGCCGGGACCACCCGCGTCTGCGCCAGGGCCGTCCGTTGCGCCGAAACCGCCCGTGGCTGCGCCGGGGCGGACTGCCGCGCCAGCGGCCGATGCGTCGGTTGTAATGGAGCAGCAGGTGGCTGCTGCTGATGGAGGGGTGTCTCCCACGGCGGCGGCCGCTAACGCGGCCGCTGCAGTGGTGGGGGGCCCCCCTCCGGAGGCGGCCGCTGCTGTTGACAGCAACGCTGCTCCCGAGCACTCGGCGGTGGCGCGCGATGTGGCGTCTCGGACGCGGAGCGGGCGAGGGCGCGCTACACAGCGCGGTTCTGCTGCTGTGCCCGGCTTGCGGTGCGGTGGTGTTGCACAGGGTGTGGGTGTGGGTGATTATGTTCAGGAAAATGAGGTGGTGGTTTTGTGTGAAGCAGAAGAAAAAGGGGATGGGAGAAAAAAAGAAAAAAAACAAATACAATGGTGAAAAAAACTGAAATAATCAATGAACCACAAGGTGATTTGGCAAAGGAAAATGTAGAGACAGGTGAAGTCAGTAAAACACAGGAGGAGGATATGGATAGTGAAACACATATGGAAAAAACAGGAGAGGAGAAGAAAACATGGGGTGAGCGGGTGGAGGTTGCTGAGATGGAGGAAGAGGAGGTGGCAGCAGAAATGATAAATAAAAAAAACTGCTATTAAACGCAGGAGAAATAAAAAAGATCAACCGTTGCAAAAAGCAGTAAAGTAGGGAGTGAGGGAAAGGAAGGAAGAGAGCAAGGACAGGCGGATGATAGTTGGGATGATTGTGTGTCTGACAGCAGCGATGTGCCAGGTTTTTTGAGCAGTAGTCAACAAAAAAAAGTACTCAGCTGAAATGATAAAAATTACCTGGTGCAGACAAAAAACCAACATAACGTAATAATAGAAGAATATTTCCCAGATTTGGCCGTTTTTTGTGCCTCAGCAAGACTCCACATAACAGGAAAGAGCAGTCTGTCTTGGATGAGCTGGAAGTTTATAGATTAAAAAGAATTGTAACTAAAGTAAGGAAGCAAATGGGCAGCGGTGATTTTAAAAACCTCAATGTGTGTGTTTAATTTATTTGTTTTTATTTTTGCTTTTAATATCTCACTCGCAATGGATACTTTTAGAGTGGGAAGTTTAAATGTGAATGGAGCCAGAGAGGAAAGAAAGAGGGCACTTATTTATCAGAGTGCAAAAATCAAACATGTCGATGTCCTCTTTTTACAAGAGACGCACAGCGATGTTTTTAATGAGACGGACTGGAAAAAGGAGTGGGAGGGGGAAGTCATTTTAAGCCACAACACCTCTCTGAGTGGGGGGGTGGGCTTCCTCCTCTCCAAGTCTTTTAATCCTGTCTCACTGGAGGTCGAGCATTTTATCAAGGGGAGGTTGCTTTTAATAAAAGCACGGTTTGACCTTTTTACAGTTGTTTTTATAAATGTGTATGCTCCAACAAACGGTGCAGAGAGGAAGCTGTTTTTACTCAAAGTTAATGATGTTTTAAACGGTTGTGCCACGGAGGATTTTTTATTCTTGGGTGGGGATTTTAATTGTACAGAAAATGCATCTTTAGATCGCAACCATGCAGAGCCGCATCCAGCGTCCCAGCATGCTCTGAGGCAGCTGGTCCACTCCCACGGCCTGGTGGATGTATGGAGAAGGATGCACGCAGACAACAGGCAGTACACCTGGTCCCACATCAGAGAGAGTAGAATTTCATCAGCTAGATTAGATCGTTTTTATTGTTTTAAGCATCATTTTAACACTTTTAAAATGTGCAGCATATCACCTGCTGGTTTTACGGATCACTCTTTGCTTTTATGTAATGTTTTTATTAGAAATGTTTTACCCAGAAGTGCATATTGGCATTTTAACTCGGTTTTAACATTTGATAAACATTTTAAAGAGGCCCTTATTTATTTCTGGAGTGTTTTTAGGCAGAGGAAGGGAGATTTTAGCAGTCTTAGGCAGTGGTGGGACCATGGTAAGACTGAGATAAGATTGCTCTGCCAACAGCACACCCTCAATGTCACACAAGACATCATTAGATCTATGAAAGACCTGGAGAGTGATATAGTGGAACTAGAAACAATAAGTGAGACCACAGGAGATCGAGGATATATTGAAATCCTCAAAGAGAAAAAAATGGCTTTAGCCAACCTGCTGGACGTTAAAGTTCAGGGTGCACTGGTCAGGTCCCGTTTTCTCAACACTAATGAGATGGATGCTCCCACTAGTTTCTTCTTCGGCCTGGAAAAAAAGAATGGGCAGAGGCGAGTGATCCACTCACTGCTGTCAGACACAGGGCAGGAAATAACAGAGCCAAGCCAGATCAGGAGGCGAGCTGTGAGTTTTTATTCCACCCTCTACACAAGCGAGTATGAGGAGGGGGAAACTCTGTCCGAGGGGTTCTGTGCCGAACTACCTCAGGTCTCCGAGGAGACCAACTCACAGCTCGAAGGCCGTTAACGATCCAGGAGCTGCAGACCGCCCTGCAAGGCATGCAGGGACGGCGGGCTCCTGGTATCGATGGCCTCTCCGTAGAGTTTTACGAAGCCTACTGGGACGTCTTGTCACATAGACCTTTTAGACGTTTTTAATGAAAGTCTGGCCTCTGGCTCTATGCCGATGTCCTGCAGGAGAGCGGTGATCACGCTGTTACCAAAAAAAGGAAACCTGCAGGACATCAAAAACTGGCGCCCTGTGTCTCTGCTGTGTGTGGATTACAAACTTCTGTCCAAGGCTTTGGCCACCAGGCTGGGGAGGGCTGTGGAGCAGGTCATCCACCGGGACCAGACCTACTGTGTGCCCGGCAGGTCCATGGTGGACAATGTCCACCTAATTCGAGATGTTTTGGAGGTCTCCAGCTCATTGGGCATTAATACTGGTCTGATTTCTCTAGATCAGGAAAAGGCTTTCGACCGCGTTGAGCACAGCTTCCTCTGGAAAGTAATGGAGAAGTTTGGGTTCAGCGCTGGTTTCATAGCCAAGATCAAGGTGTTGTACAATAAGATTGAGAGTGTGCTGAAGTTCAACGGTGGGTTGTGTGCTCCTTTTAGAGTGTGTAGAGGGGTCCGGCAGGGCTGTGCTCTGTCTGGCATGCTCTATGCACTCTCCCTGGAACCCCTCCTCAACAAAATACGCTCCAAACTGCAAGGGCTGTTTTTACCTGGTTTTAATGGAAACATGGTTTTATCAGCGTATGCAGATGATATCATTGTTTTTATTAGAGACCAAAAGATATAGACATTTTAGTTAACATCGTGAGGGAGTTTAGTTCAGCATCGGCAGCGAGGGTGAATTGGAAGAAAAGTGAGGCCCTCGCTGTCGGTGAGTGGAGTGGCGGTCTCCCAGTTCTTCCCCAGAACATGGTCTGGAAAAAAGATGGAATAAAGTACCTGGGGGTGTTCTTGGGAATACGGATATAGTCCTGAAGAACTGGGAGGACGTCATAGGGAAGATAGGGAAAGCTCTCCAAGTGGAAGTGGCTGCTCCCTCAGATGTCTTTTAAAGGTAGAGTGTTGGTTTTAAACAACCTTGTGGCATCCCAACTGTGGCACCGCCTTACCTGTGTAGACCCTCCCTCAGGCTTACTAGCCCAAATACAAAAAAGATTGGTGGATTTTTTTTGGGAGGGCCTACACTGGGTGCCACAGGGGGTGCTGTTTTTATCTAGAGAGGAGGGGGGACAGGGCCTTATCCACCTGGCCAGCCGAACAGCCACTTTTAGGATACAGTTTTTACAGAGGTATCTGACCGGCCCGGCTGATTTGGTGTGGAGAGATGTGAGCAGCTGCATTCTCCGACGCGTGAGTAACCTGGGGCTGGATGCTGCTCTGTTTTTAACTGATTTAAACTTTTTAAAATTAAATGGGTTGCCTCCTTTTTATCAGGGTGTTTTTAAATCTTGGGCCCTTTTTAACCATAAAAGGTGTCCAAAGACTGACTCTCTGTACTGGTTGTTGAAAGAGCCTCTGATTCACAAAGCCAGGTTGGACGTCAGCAGCAGCGAAACACCCGGCCTGACGGTGGCGCTGTGCCGATCCAAGACCCTGTGCCTTCAGCAGTTGGTGGATGCAGTGGGGCCGGAGCTGAGCGATGCCCGGGCCCTGGGCTCTCTGCTGGGTCTGCACTCTGTCCGGGTGGCCGAGAGGATCCTACAACTCTGGAGCCAGATCCTCTCCCCTGATGACAAAAGACTGTTAAGGAGCTACGGACAGGGAAGAGCCAAGCCGGACCCAGCAGACCCTTTCCCGGAGATCTACCTGAGCCCAGGGCTCGGAGAGCTGGCCGGCCCCCTGCTCAAGGTCGCAAACAAAGAGGGAATGACTGTCCACAGGGCTGACAAAAAACCTTTACATGAACATTGTGAAGACACCAACAAAAATGTGCTGAAGGACAGGGCCTCCACTGTGTGGAGCACCAGACCGGGTGCAGGAAGCGGACCAGGCCCACAGTGGAGGATTTTATACAAACCTCCCATTAAAAAACGTACTGCCGACCTCCAGTGGAGAATTTTACACGGTGCCATCGCCTGTAATTCTTTTATCTCCATTATTAATCCTGCTGTTTTTAACAAGTGTCCATTTTGTGGTTTTAAAGAGACTGTTTTCCATGTTTTTACAGAGTGCAAGAGACTCACGGGTTTCTTCTCTCTTTTAACATTGGTTTTTAGTCTTTTTAGTATAGCTTTTACCGAGAGTGTTTTTATCATGGGGGCTCCATATAAAAGGAAAAGTGGCAGCTCCTGAATTTCCTCTCTGGCGAAGCAAAAATGGCCATTTATTTAAGCAGGAGAAACAGGGTTGAAAATAAGAAAGGGGAAGAGGCAAAAGCGATCTGGCTGTGTAACATCAGAGCCAGACTCTGGCTGGAGCATCGTTTTTATAAGCACATTGGGGACTTGGACGCTTTTAAACAGCGTTGGTGCTATAATGATATGTCTGTTCCGTTGTTAATGAGGATTTGCACTTTGCACACGTTTTTATGACATAGGTTTTATATTAATGTATTTTAAGTGAAACGTTTTTCTTGCACAATGAAGCACTTTATTTGAAATATATGTTTAATTGTTAGTATGTAAATAAAGTGTTTTTGCAAAAGTCTTCTTCTTCTTCTTCTTCTTCTTCTTCTTCTTCAGTGTTTTATAAATCTTCCTCCCTGCAGCTCGTCTCACGGTGACTCCCAGCAACTCTCAGGTATTTAGAGATGAACCTCTCTCTCTGAGATGTGAGGACGCCTCTGATGGATGGACTGTGAGGAGAAACACAAGCGATGGGAAAATAACTGAGTGTGAAGACTGGGGAAGATCTGCTGGTTCCTCTTGTACCAGCAGCCACATGGACACATGGGACAGTGGAGTTTACTGGTGTGAGTCCACAGAGGGATCCACCAGTAACACCATCACCATCACCGTCTCTGGTAAGATCAGCCTCTCTGTTTCCTCATCAATACTAACAATAATTTAAGAAGTTCATCCGAGAGAGGAAGCTGGACGACCTCAGAGCTGCTAGGTTGTGCTAACCACAGGGTACAACACACACATTCTCACAAACACTATCATCCACTAAAATACTCCTCAGTACAGTCTGATACTTTAGGGACTGGGAAACACTGATCTTTGACATATTATTTATTTCTAAAATATAATTATTTAGAGAGAAAATGCTCTTTTTTTAAAGGTTCCTCTTAAGTGCTTAAACTCCAGATGGTCCTCACAAGGATATTTGAACAAGAATACTGTCCCTGGAAATCGTCAAATAATCAACACTTCGTCTGATTTGCTCAAGATTCAAAGGTTTTAATGTCATATGAACATAAGCTACAGTGTAGAAATGGCAATGAAAATCACTGTATGTGAGGTCTTCTCCATTTGAACATAAATACAGTTTGCCCTGTCATGTTGTCTCTGTGTTCAGGTATAGAGTTGATCCTGTCAGAGTAGATGTTGTCTCTGTCTCTGTGTTCAGGTATAGAGTTGATCCTGTCAGAGTAGATGTTGTCTCTGTCTCTGTGTTCAGGTATAGAGTTGATCCTGTCAGAGTAGATGTTGTTTCTGTCTCTGTGTTCAGGTATAGAGTTGATCCTGTCAGAGTAGATGTTGTCTCTGTCTCTGTGTTCAGGTATAGAGTTGATCCTGTCAGAGTAGATGTTTTCTGTCTCTGTGTTCAGGTATAGAGTTGATCCTGTCAGAGTAGATGTTGTCTGTCTCTGTGTTCAGGTATAGAGTTGATCCTGTCAGAGTAGATGTTGTCTCTGTCTCTGTGTTCAGGTATAGAGTTGATCCTGTCAGAGTAGATGTTGTCTCTGTCTCTGTGTTCAGGTATAGAGTTGATCCTGTCAGAGTAGATGTTGTTTCTGTCTCTGTGTTCAGGTATAGAGTTGATCCTGTCAGAGTAGATGTTGTCTCTGTCTCTGTGTTCAGGTATAGAGTTGATCCTGTCAGAGTAGATGTTGTTTCTGTCTCTGTGTTCAGGTATAGAGTTGATCCTGTCAGAGTAGATGTTGTCTGTCTCTGTGTTCAGGTATAGAGTTGATCCTGTCAGAGTAGATGTTGTCTCTGTCTCTGTGTTCAGGTATAGAGTTGATCCTGTCAGAGTAGATGTTGTTTCTGTCTCTGTGTTCAGGTATAGAGTTGATCCTGTCAGAGTAGATGTTGTCTCTGTCTCTGTGTTCAGGTATAGAGTTGATCCTGTCAGAGTAGATGTTGTTTCTGTCTCTGTGTTCAGGTGGATCAGTGATCCTGCAGAGTCCTGTCCTCCCTGTGATGGAGGGAGATGACGTCACTCTGACCTGTAGAACAAAGATGGCCGACCCCCCCCCTGCTGATTTCTACAAAGATGGCGTCTCCATCAGGAATGAGTCTGATGGTCACATGACCCTCCTCCATGTTTCCAGGTCTGATGAAGGCCTCTACAAGTGTAGAGTCCAGAATAAAGAGTCTCCAGAGAGCCGGCTGTCTGTCTCAGGTGAGGAGCTTTCCTTTGGTTTCAGGACTCATTCCTTCAGATGTTCACCTGACCAAGTGGGATTCTCTCTGCAGAAAAACCTACGACCACCATGGACCCGCCTACCTCTTCCTCCTCCTCCTCGACCATGAACGCGCCTACTACTCTCTCCTCACTCCACCTTGTGTTCAGGCTGCTCCGCCACCTTGTGGTTTTCTGCCCGTACTGCATCTCCACTTTCCTCATGGTGTCTATATATCGAGAGAGGGCCACAGGTAACTTCTCTCAGTTTCTACATCTAAAGGCATTTACCTAAACGAGACATCCGTTCATTTAAAAGCGTATCATATATGAAAAACCTCCTATGACCATGGGCCTCCCTACAGACCCCCCCCCCCCCCTCCATGACCATGATGTTTGTACATCTAAAGGGATTTAATATCAGCCAGAACTCTTAATACGTTTTCTACATTTTCTTTCTGACAACAGGAAGTGACCAGTCTGTCTCCATGGCGATGACTCCGCCCACCCACGCTGAGCAGGGATTGGACGATGACTACGATGATGTCATGTCTGCTGTCACCACGGAGCATCAGTTCTGACCTGATATTAAGGCCCAATTCCAAACCACACCCTCCCCACTCCCCCTCCGTCTGTAGTCTCTCTCTCAGTCTGTAGTCTCTCTCTCAGTCTGTAGTCTCCCTCTCAGTCTGTAGTCTCTCTCTCTCAGTCTGTAGTCTCTCTCTCAGTCTGTAGTCTCTCTCAGTCTGTAGTCTCTCTCTCTGTCTGTAATCTCTCTCAGTCTGTAGTCTCTCTCTCAGTCTGTAGTCTCTCTCAGTCTGTAGTCTCTCTCTCAGTCTGTAGTCTCTCTCAGTCTGTAGTCTCTCTCTCAGTCTGTAGTCTCTCTCAGTCTGTAGTCTCTCTCTCAGTATGTAGTATCTCTCTCTCAGTCTGTAGTCTCTCTCTCTCAGTCTGTTGTCTCTCTCTCATTCTGTAGTCTCTCTCTCAGTCTGTAGTCTCTCTCTCTCAGTCTGTTGTCTCTCTCTCATTCTGTAGTCTCTCTCTCAGTCTGTAGTCTCTCTCTCATTCTGTAGTCTCTCTCTCAGTCTGTAGTCTCTCTCTCATTCTGTAGTCTCTCTCTCAGTCTGTAGTCTCTCTCTCAGTCTGTAGTCTCTCTCAGTCTGTAGTCTCTCTCTCTCAGTCTGTAGTCTCTCTCAGTCTGTAGTCTCTCTCTCAGTCTGTAGTATCTCTCTCTCAGTCTGTAGTCTCTCTCAGTCTGTAGTCTCTCTCTCAGTCTGTAGTCTCTCTCAGTCTGTAGTCTTCCTCTCAGTCTGTAGTCTCTCTCTCAGTCTGTAGTCTCTCTCTCAGTCTGTAGTCTCTCTCTCTCAGTCTGTAGTCTCTCTCTCAGTCTGTAGTCTCTCTCTCTCAGTCTGTAGTCTCTCTCTCAGTCTGTAGTCTCTCTCTCAGTGTGTAGTCTCTCCCTCTCAGTCTGTAGTCTCTCTCTCAGTCTGTAGTCTCTCTCTCAGTCTGTAGTCTCTCTCTCAGTCTGTAGTCTCTCTCTCAGTCTGTAGTCTCTCTCTCAGTGTGTAGTCTCTCCCTCTCAGTCTGTAGTCTCTCTCTCAGTCTGTAGTCTCTCTCTCTCAGTCTGTAGTCTCTCTCTCAGTCTGTAGTCTCTCTCTCTCAGTCTGTAGTCTCTCTCTCAGTCTGTAGTCTCTCTCAGCCTGTAGTCTCTCTCTGTCTGTAGTCTCTCTCTCAGTCTGCAGTCTCTCTCAGTCTGTAGTCTCTCTCTCAGTCTGTAGTCTCGCTCAGTCTGTAGTCCCTCTCTCAGTCTGTAGTCTCTCTCTCAGTCTGTAGTCTCCCTCTCAGTCTGTAGTCTCCCTCTCAGTCTGTAGTCTCCCCCTCAGTCTGTAGTCTCTTTCTCAGTCTGTAGTCTCTCTCTCAGTCTGTAGTCTCTCTCTCAGTCTGTAGTCTCTCTCTATCAGTCTGTAGTCTCTCTCTCAGTCTGTCTCTCTCAGTCTGTAGTCTCTCTCTCAGTCTGTAGTCTCTCTCTCAGTCTGTCTCTCTCTCCGTCTGTAGTCTCTCTCTCAGTCTGTAGTCTCTCTCTCAGTCTGTAGTCTCTCTCTCAGTCTGTAGTCTCTCTCTCAGTCTGTAGTCTCTCTCTCAGTCTGTAGTCTCTCTCTCAGTCTGTAGTATCTCTCTCTCAGTCTGTAGTCTCCCTCTCAGTCTGTAGTCTCTCTCTCAGTCTGTAGTCTCTCCCTCTCAGTCTGTAGTCTCTCTCTCTCAGTCTGTAGTCTCTCTCTCAGTCTGTAGTCTCTCTCTCAGTCTCTCTCTCAGTCTGTAGTCTCCCTCTCAGTCTGTAGTCTCTCTCTCAGTCTGTAGTATCCCTCTCAGTCTGTAGTCTCTCTCTCAGTCTGTAGTCTCTCCCTCTCAGTCTGTAGTCTCTCTCTCTCAGTCTGTAGTCTCTCTCTCAGTCTGTAGTCTCTCTCTCAGTCTCTCTCTCAGTCTGTAGTCTCTCCCTCTCAGTCTGTAGTCTCTCTCTCTCAGTCTGTAGTCTCCCTCTCAGTCTGTAGTCTCCCTCTCAGTCTGTAGTCTCCCCCTCCGTCTGTAGTCTCTCTCTCAGTCTCTCTCTCAGTCTGTAGTCTCTCTCTCAGTCTGTAGTCTCTCTCTCAGTCTGTAGTCTCCCCCTCAGTCTGTAGTCTCTCCCTCTCAGTCTGTAGTCTCTCTCTCAGTCTGTAGTCTCCCCCTCCGTCTGCAGTCTCCCTCTCAGCTGAACGAGGCTCCTCCTATCAGGTGGAGGGGGTAAAAACAGCAGCAAGCTTTGGGACGAACTCCCCTCTCTCTGATAGAAACAGGAAATGTCATAACTTTCCGTAACAACGGTTTCAAATCAGCATCTCTTGAATAAAGAATAAAATAAATAAAACTCACAAAATCTTTAATGGTGTTTATTTTTTGTAAATCACTTTTTGATTTAAAATCATTTTATTTTTGTATTCTCTATTTTCTTATTTGAAGCGTTGCACTGCTTACATCGGACCAAATCAGATTAACATAGTTTTAGTGTATTTCATATGAATTGTTACAGTCACTATTCAAGAGGAATATACTTGAATCCGTCACAATATTTGTATAAAGTTCAACAAAAGGCTCAAATTACACTTCCTTTTTTTGGTTATAAAGCAGAAAAAAGCACATTGCCTATTTAAATAAGATATATAAATTCAATATAATAATATAATATATAATATTTCAAACCTTGTTCAATGGTCCAGAGTGTGATTGCGTAAGACAGTATTAGATGTATTGTTAATATCTAACCGAGCAGCAGGGGGCAGCAGAGCTCTGCAGATCAGCCTTTATCATCAGGGTTAAAACATGAGTTCAGTTATGAAAACACGTCAGAATCTACCAGTGTATTCTGTATTAACATGCATCGCAGCATTAAGAGTCATGAACTCCCTCTTTCTAACTCAAACTAATGATAACAATGAGTGAACCGTTCAGATCGAGCTCCAAACACACATTTCCTGGATCTGTGAACTTCCTGGTTTTACATGTTATTTGTAATACGATATACTTTATTGTCCCCGTAAGGACATTTGTTCTGGACTGTCCTGAAGTTCCGCATACTATACATATACACACATAATAAACATTCAAATACATTCACAGTGAATGTATTTGTATGTTAATTATGTTTGTATACATGTATGCGGAACTGCGGAACTGCAGGACAGTCCAGAACAAAATGTCCTTACGGGGACAATAAAGTATATCGTATCGTATTACAAATAACATGTAAAACCAGGAAGTTCACAGATCCAGGAAATGTGTGTTTGGAGCTCGATCTGAACGGTTCACTCATTGTTATCATTAGTTTGAGTTAGAAAGAGGGATTTCATGACTCTTAATGCTGATTCACAAATCATCAGTCATGCACTGTTTGAATAAACACTGACGCACTGGAGACCTGTTGCACAACCCTCATGGACAACATTTAAAAGTATATTACATGTGAGTGTTGAGAAGCTTAATGGCAGGAATGAGTGGGAACCCTGAATCTTTTTTGCAAGCTGCACGTAAAGAAGTTCGGAGGGAAAAAGATGTGCATTCAAAACCTGCAGAAACACACACTGAGCAGAGTGTGTGTCAGTTTGTTTCACAATAACAACACTTTGACCTCCTTTCAGTCGGTTGCAACAGGTTGCACAACACACTGCGGTCAACTCAGCCGTCTCTCAAATTTGCTTGGTCAGA
This sequence comes from Dissostichus eleginoides, assembly GCA_031216635.1. Taxonomy (NCBI): domain Eukaryota; kingdom Metazoa; phylum Chordata; class Actinopteri; order Perciformes; family Nototheniidae; genus Dissostichus; species Dissostichus eleginoides. Next base: position 1,502,244 of record CM062286.1, read on the forward strand.
TGAGCAGCTCTTCATTTCTGAGTGCGCGACTAATAGCGTCTTTACGGTAATCGCCGAGAAGCGGCACTGACGCTTGTATAAGAATAAAATAATGCATGTTTTTGTGCCATATTTTTCGATAAAAATATGTTTTACCATAACTTCTTAATAAAATTGGTACTGTTGGACTCAGTACTTGTTAGACTACTACCACAAGTACAATCAAGTACTTTTATCGTGTACCTTTTGAGTAATACCCTGTCAAACTCCCCTCCAGAGTACAATAATGCATGTTTTCTGCCATCTTTGATGAGAGATAAAATTATTTTTTGCCATAAGTTCTCAGTGAAAGTGGTACTGCTGGACAGAGTACTACTTGGACTACTACCACAAGTACAATCAGGTACTTTCATCGTGTACTTTTGAGTAATAACTTGTCAAACTCCCCTCCAGAGTACAATAATGCATGTTTTCTGCCATCTTTGATGAGAGATAAGATGATTTCTTGCCATAAGTTCTCAGTGAAAGTGGTACTGTTGGACTCAGTACTACTAGGACTACTACCACAAGTACAATCAAGTACTTTTATCAAAAAATCATTTTATCTCTCATCAAAGATGGCAGAAAACATGCATTATTGTACTCTGGAGGGGAGTTTGACAGGGTATTACTCAAAAAGTACACGATAAAAGTACCTGATTGTACTTGTGGTAGTATTCCTAGTAGTACTGAGTCCAACAGTACCAATTTTATTAAGAACTTATGGTAAAACATATTTTTATCGAAAAATATGGCACAAAAACATGCATTATTTTATTCTTGTACTAGCGTCAGTGTCGCTTCTCGACGATTACCGTAAAGACGCTATTAATCGCGCACTCAAAAGTGAAGAAGCAAATTTGAGAGACGGCTGAGTTGACCGCAGTCACAACACCGACATGTTTCTGCAGAGAAACTGAGCCAAGAAAAACAACCGCCCTAAAACTGCACGTGCATTATCCTGCACATCTATGGTGTACATGGTTAGAGGTTAACACACACACACACACACACACACACACACACACACACACACACACACACACACACACACACAGGATTTCAACAATAAGACACTTATGGCAACATACACTTACCAACACAAACACACACATATTTAAACGCACGCACACACACCCATATTAAACAGACACACACACACACACATTTAAACAAACCCAACCCACATATAAATATTTAACAGACACACACGCACGCACGCACACACACACACACACACACACACACACACACACACACACACACACACACACACACACACACACACACACACACACATTTAACTGACACACCCTGTTACAGAACAGAGTCCAGAGTTCCTAAGAAATGAAAGTGATGATTTGAATTTGAATCCAAATGACTGAGGGGTTTTTTCATGTTCTTATTTTGAAACCGAGGCTCTATTTGAAATGTTCTGGTCAGCGTTAAAGTATGTTCAGCGGTGTGACTCAGAGATGGGTTAACATGTAACATTTCTGCTCCTTATGAAGAGTGACTGAGCAACATACAATGTGTGTGTTCAAATCTAACTGTTGAATTATAAGGAAAGTTCAAATGACTCAAAATGAAAAATTGTGATTTAAATCTTCCGTACATCTGTTTGTTCAAATGATAAATGAAGCTTTTTAATACAGTTTAAATAAATACAAATGTAAATAATAAACACTTTTTGAATCTGAAAGCATTTTTTAACTTGATATAATAATTACATATTTAAAGAGAATTACAAATTAATACAATTATAAAAACACCCCAAAAAAGCATCATCAAACTTATCAAAACTATTTAAATTAATTTAAATAATAATCATATTAGGGGTGGATATATTATATAATAATTAAATAATTAAAACAATCCCAAAAATGATCAAAACACTAACATATTGAAATGGATCTGAATAATAGTTGATTGCAAACTGGTAGCAGGACAGGGATATATCTTCATGACATTTCAATAAATGACAGAGACTTCAAGGAAGCACCAAGTGACTCTTCAGGTTCTTATGATCAATATTTATTCATTCTCTCGTTGACTGGAAACAGAAACTTAAGGCAGACGTCTCATGAGATGAAAGGCGAATACTCCGTTTTACATCCTGCTGATCTCTAATATTTGCATTCATTTGAATATTCAAACCGTCTTTTCCATATGGAAGAACCGAGCGCTCTGTCCTGCAGGAACACAGAATATAAACCAGGCTTCACTTTATCATTGAATACAGATTTCCTCCGTCAGCTTTTGTTGTTGTTTAGGTTCAGCAGGAAGTGTTCAGACTTGTTTACATGACAAATAAAACCTTCATTGTGTCCCTGAAAGCACCGCCTGACAGAACTTGATAGGCCGGTTCCTTTTGGATTCACTTCATGGAAACAGAAAGCAGAACTAAAGCACTTCTCATAAAACACGGGGTTGAGGGATTCGTACACTGTAAAGAAAGTAGTAAATATAAATTGTAAAGCAGGAATATCACTGAGTGTTTTTTCAGTGTAGTTGAGTACTTTTACTGCCACAGTCTCAGGGCATTTCGTGTTATAGTCACGAGATGAATCTATTGATTCGTGTTCACCAACACAATTTCCCCATTTTTTTCGTGTCACAAAGAACGATTTTAAAAGCAATGTATTTCTATTGGTAGTCTGTTTCGTGCCTGCACCAAATAATAACAAATTAGAAGGAAAAAAAGATTAAAAAAATACAGATGTCAGTATTCTGAAGCTCTGAGCCATTTCTTTTCCTCACGGACGCAAAAAAAGTCCGACATTATAAATTTTAAAATAAAAACAATAATCGTGGCTTGATATTGAGTAAGAACATGTTTTTATGAACCACACAGCTTCCGGTCTTCCAAGACCCGACCGGACAAAAAGACGTGTTGCAGGCACGAAACATATACCAATAGAAATACATTGCTTTTAAAATCGTTCTGTGACACGAAAAAAATGGGAAAATGGTGTTGGTGAACACGAATCAATAGATTACATTTATTTCGCGACTATTACACGAAATGCCGTGAGACCGGGTTGGTCATTAATAACAAACGTGTGACTCACAGATGCCCCTTTCACACCAACACGGTTCCAGGGCCGGTTCGGAGCTAGAGCCTGATGATAAGCACCGGTTTTTCCTGTTCACAGCTCTTTTCCCCGAAAACCGGTTCTTACCAAGCTCCAAAAAATTGTCCGTCTAGAAGCAAGAACCGCATACGTCACGCTTACGTCGGAGGCGGGGGCGGGATCAACCTGAGCAACAACAACAAGCCCACGTTTTGTCCTGTTCAACGATGGAATCCCCAAACGTATCAGTTGTAATGTTATACCATAGTAATTAATGCTGCAAAGCTGGGTATTTTGAGCTTGGCGCAGAGGCTAACAACAGCTAGCTCTAACGCCATCGAATAGGACGTATATTTACCTTCTTCTCCTACGCAATGGTCGTTGAAGTTGATGATGATGATTGTGAAGAACATTTGAAAGTCGCTTGTGACGAATGGAAAGTTCGTGGTGAAGTCGTCCTGTTATTTCCATTTGGTTTCGACAGAGCAAAACGAGCAGCGCTTCAATACAATCGGCCATTGTTGTTGTTGTCGATGTGAGGGGTTTCCGCGCGGTTTGGCTTTATGAAGCAGGCACGCAAACGATGACGCAATGACGCAGCACCACTCGGGCTCTGGGCGGTGTGAACAACACGGGGCTGAAAATAAAAACCGGTTCCGAACCAGAAGAGCGCAAGAGGAGCTAGAACGGGAGCCGCGTTGGTGTGAAGGGGCAATACAGAGCATCAACTAGTTCCTGAACAGTGTCCTTCACATGCTGATATCCAAGAGAGGGAGTTACACAGTCACAAGATGGAGGAATAGAAAGCAGTATTCAATGTTTACTTCAGATTAGCTCCACGTCAGAAATGATCATGCTTGTCATATGTCTATCTCCATAGAGGCTGAATCATCATGTTAATCACATAGCTATAGGCGCTTTCACACCAGAGTACTTTTCCCAGGAATAGTTCCGATAGTTCCTGGGATTTTGCGTTCACACCAAAAAGATCTGGAACTAGAACTTAGTTCATGAGAACCTTTCCACCCCTTTTCAGTCCCTGCTAGAGAGCTGGTACTTTCCTGGGGAGGAAAAGGTTCCAATTTCTGATTGGCTGGGCGGATTGCAAACCACGCCCCGTAAAACTCTGAAAAGTTTTGTGAAGCCGCCATTTTATTTGCTCGCATTATTAGCATTAGCATTAGCATTAGCCCAGCGCATCAACGGAGAGAGACTAACTTATGGCAACACAAACAAAAACATGGGAGCGGTGGAGATGAGGAGGTGTCGGCGTTCTGGCGATTTACTCGGAAGGCTTCAGTAGAAGCTGCTGGGAGTCCCAGCAGCTTCTACTGAAGCCAGTCCCCAACTCCGGGGACTTCCGGCCGGGGACTTCGGGTGACCGTATACGCCGTGAAGTTGTTTGTGGCCTGCCAGTAAAGAAGAAGAAGAAGTGACGTCAGCGGCTTCATTTGACTAATCTTCCGTCAGGGACTTATTCCGGTGTGAACGCGATCTACTAGATAGTTCCGGAATTAAAGATTTCCGGGCTAAGTTCCGGGAACTATTCCTGGGAAAAGTACTTGGTGTGAAAGCGCCTTTTGAGTACTTTTACTGCCATTAATAACAAACTCGTGACTCACATACAGAGCATTTGGTAAAACTAGTTCCCTTTAACAACACACTCTGCGTCGTGGAGTTACACCCAGATCAGTGAGAGATAAATAAACTAATGAATAACAGGAGAATAAATACTAGAATAATATCTACAGTGTGATTAAACCACTATGTAGGATTTCCAGCGTCTATGTGATTTATTTAGGAACATTTCAATGGATTTTCTTATAAAAGGTCACAGAGTTTCTGCTCGATGACCCTGAACGCCTCGTTTACAGCAAACAGTCTGCGGGGTTTACCCACAAACAGACAAGAAGAGGGTGGAAACACAATCATTTGTGCTTTTATTCATGTCTTAAAGTGTGCATATGTGTCTGTTGATTGTGTGTATATATATGTATATATACATATTTTTATATATATTTGTATTTTGTATTCCTCTGGATTGTGCGAAACTGTTATTTTAATATCTAATCTCGGCATGGATTGTTCCTTGTTGTTATGACTGGGTTCAGTGTTTTCTCTTTGGACACACTGATAAGGATTGACCTTTGACTTCGCTGTCAGTAAAACGTTGTGTAACCGAGAGGTCATCCTCTCACTGATGATCCAGAATACTGCCTGAGAATTGATTTTTCCTAACATGTGTACACCGTGTCAGGACTCAGAGCGTCCTGACTCAGAAACTAAAGGTATAGATTCGTTTCTGAGTCCTCAGGGCGTTTGATTCAGAGACGAAACAACGCTTACTGAGACCAGAGGCCTGTACGACGAAGCCGGTTCAACAGACCCTGGATATGTTTGAGTTAGCCGGTTGGCCTAATCCAAAACATACGCGCTCTCGCTAAACGGTCCTACGAAGCTGGTTATCAAGTGGATCGCTCAAGCCAGCCGTGTCCTATCTAGTTAGGTGCGCGTTCACATAAAAGGGGCGGGGTTAGCAACATTTGACCAATCACAAACATGGAGAAGCACACTGACAGCACAGCGTCATACTTCCTGAATGAAAAGTGAACTATAATATTAGACAGATATGAAGAAGTTAAACTTTAAACATCCATGACTTAAACACTTGATCCAGGATCAAAGCCACATAGCTGCACCTGCAAGGTGAATACAGCTGGTAACAGAACAAGTGTTTGAATGCTTCCATTAACAGGTTTATGATATCACTGCCCCGTCTAAGACACGATCTGACTTTAATTACATTTGACTCGAGTGTTTCGTCAACTTAATGCGTTGCTTAAAATAATCCTTCTGCATACAGTATGTGACACTGTGAGTGTTGCACGGCCAGATCCGGCTCAGCTGACTCAGATAAGGAGATATATGATACATTATGATGTGATATGATGTGATATGAATGATAATGGGACACATCGACGTCTGCACTCACAGTGGACTGTACGTAATGTTACTTTGATCCGGTTACTTGTGTTGTGGCAGATATTTCAGTAAGCTTTCTTAACGCCAATGTTATAATAGTCAGATTGCTCTGAAGATGGGAGGTGATATTCTATTCATGTTCACGTTTAAACTGTATTTCCTTTCTCCTGTAATATGACTTGATCGCTTTAAACTCCGCACACTGAGCTCTGATTGGTCAGCAGGCGGTGCTTTCACTGAGTTGATCTCTTAGCCTGGAACCTAACCTGCTCCGGACCAGGTTAGCCGCTCAGCATCAGTTACCATGGAGATCTAGCCCGCTAAGAAGAGAACCAGCGTCGTAGGACCGGAAACCCAGAGTTAACCCTGAAGTTAGCTCGCTAAGAGAACATCCGGCTTCGTAGTGCAGGCCTCTGGAGGATCTCATGAGGAATTAATCAGGTCACGAACATTAAGAGTAGAAGTCTGAGATGTAACCAGAGAGATGGCAAAAGTACACACATCCTTTACTCAAGTAGAAGTACACACATCCTTTACTCAAGTAGAAGTACACACACCCTTTACTCAAGTAGAAGTACACACACCCTTTACTCAAGTAGAAGTACAGATACTCGTGTTTAAAAATACTCTGGTAAAAGTAGAAGTACTGACTAAACTTCTTCACTCAAGTAAAAGTAAAGAGGGCTTTGAAATGTACTTCAGTAAAAAGTACCCATAACTAGCAGCTGTTTTAAAGAGTACCTGACCTCCCTTTATATTAATAGAACAATAATGTCATTGTTAGCTAATGAATGTTTCCATGCTGAACAACGGCAACATGACAACGTTTTCATTGGTCCCTCTTCTTTAGAGAAGACCAGGAAATGATTGATACACGGATCGTGTTCAAATCAATAGGCACGCAATGACTCTAAATAATAATGATCACGCCACCAAACACACATTCAAACTAAAGGAACCAGCCTGTTTGGAACATGGAAGAAGTAGAAAGTACAGGTATTTGGGTTCAACATGGAAGAAGTAGAAAGTACAGGTATTTGGGTTCAACATGTAAGAAGTAGAAAGTACAGGTATTTGGGTTCAACATGTAAGAAGTAGAAAGTACAGGTATTTGGGTTCAACATGTAAGAAGTAGAAAGTACAGGTATTTGGGTTCAAAATGTAAGAAGTAAAAAGTGGTCAGAAAACTAAGTAGTGGAGTAAAGTACTGATACCAGACAAATATACTTAAGCACAGTAACAAAGTATTTGTACTCCTTCCCACCTCTGGGTTTAGTTCTGTGGTAAAGAGTCATGTGACTCAGAAGCTACTGGTAACTTCCAGCGTCTTCAGGACGTTCGATTCAGAGACGAAACAACGCTTACTGAGAGCTGGAGGATCTCATGAGGAATGAATCAGGTCACTAACATAAAGAGAAGAAGTCTGAGATGTAGTTCTGTGGTAATGAGTCATGTGACAGAGGTCTGAGACGTAGTTATGTGTTAATGAGTCATGCGACAGAGGTCTGAGACGTAGTTATGTGGTAATGAGTCATGCGACAGAGGTCTGAGACGTAGTTATGTGGTAATGAGTCATGTGACAGAGGTCTGAGACGTAGTTCTGTGGTAATGAGTCATGTGAGACGTAGAGTGGTCATGTGACAGAGGTCCAGAGGGGATTTACTCCTCAGAGACTCAGTGTGTTGTTAGGCCTGAACAAAGACAGATATCAGCTCCATGTTGAGAGCAGCTGGCATTTTGTTGGCAGTAAAAGCAGATTGTTCACCAGACAAAGACTCTCACAGAAATGTGCCACGATGCACACACACCCCTCCCCTCTCACGCTCTCACATATCAGAGGCAGGTCCAGACAGGAAAACAGGCGCCTGATGATTGAATTTCCTCTGGCGGTTATAAGAGTTCAGAGCAGGCTGCAGAGGCTGTTTGTCAGGAAACGCCCTGACGCTCCGGGTGGGGGAAGCACACAGATCATTAACTCTACTCAGATAGCACACGTCTGAAGGAGAAGCAGCTAAATATGTTTGTTTGGATGTAAAATGACTTCACAAACTGCCCCTATAGTCACATTATCCTGTGGTTTCTGTGCAGGAATCAGATTTGTGAAGCTGCCAGATGGATATAGAGGAGTAAAAAGTGCACTCTTAAATGCTGTGGGATACAGAAGTAGCTCAGATGGTACTGAAGTAGAGTTCTGCTTTGAAGCCTTTAAAAGCTTATGAAACCCAACATGACTCTAAAACAGGAACAGGAAATGACTGATGCCGGGTAAAGTCACGGGGGTTTTCCGTCACATGAGACGTTGTGTTTCCATGAAACCGTCAGTAACTGAATCACTTGAGAACTGAAAGGCATTTGTTCCATTTGAATGATGTTAACATTATTGTTTTTTTTAAAGCACCAACAGTAATAATTTCTCTCTTTTTACAATCCATTAGTTTTTGGGGAAAAGCAGAGAATCCCAAATAAAGTTTGAAATGAGTTCAAATAAAGATTTTATTTTGTATTAAAAACAATTCTTTCTGAATAAATGGTAAAACTATGTTGAAGGTTAAAGAGATGTTTCAATGTTATATCAATAAAGTTATGTTTAGTCAATTTGTATTTCTTTGAAAATGGTTGATATTGTTTTTTCTTAAAATGTGTATTTGTATTGTATGCCCTATAAAAATAAAACAATTAAGGAAGAAATCAGCAGATGAATAAAAAATATGTTTCTAATATCTTTTTAATTTTATTCTACTTAAAAAAGTATTTTTTATATTTGTATTTTTACTGAAACTGTTTTGATGGTTTAGAAGATTTTAAATAATTGTGCCTGTTGTTCTTCTTCTGAATAAATAATGTTAGAGTGCAGCTGAAGGGTTAAAGTCATGGTTAGACACGTCATTATATTCAGAGAGCAGCCTGAGCGCCACCTGCTACTTAAAGATAACCAGATGACACTCACAGATACTTAAATGTTGGTCATGCTCTCGGTATCTCACTCCTCGTTGAGTTTCGTTCTCGCCCACAGCTTCAGCTCAACTCAGTCATCAAGGAAACTGAAGAAACCAGAAAGCCTCGTTTATATCCCAAAAAACAGAGAGGAAAAAGAACTCAGCCCTTCAGTAAAAGTAGAAATACTACAGGCTGAAAATACTCCATTACAAGTGAAAGTCCTGCAGTAGAAATGTTACTTAAGGAGAGCATGTTATCAGTCCAATGTACTTAAAGTATCTCGATTCAGTATTATAGAATATGAATATTCTGTGTTCATGTATATTTGATGTACAGCACTGCGTCATCAGCACATCGCAGGTTTTATACGTAAACGGGTGTCAAATAAATATAGTGAAGTAAAAAGTGAGCAGTTAGAGCCTTCACATGCAGTAGAAGTATAACGTAGCAGACTAAGGAAATACTCAAGTTAAGTTAAGTCAAAATAGGACTTAACATGTAGTTACATTAAAACACTTAAAACATCACTTTTTTAAACTTTTTTATTCTTTTACATAATGAACAGGCTCAGCATTTAAACGCTGACCTTTGAAACCTTTGAAACCTTTATCATTGGCTTTTTCAGTAATAATGTAGAACGTATGAAATAGAAATGGTTCATTAAGACATCACGAGTCGAGCTGAGCGTGGAGTAAAGAGATAAAGAGCAAACTGGGAACTCCCTAAAACAGAAAGCTAAGTACTTCCAGCTTCACCTCCACACACTGCAGACCTACATGAGGAGGGGGATACTCAGTAACATGTCTTTAAAGTACATTTCAGACAGAATATAAGGTGCTTAAAGTTTTAATCTTGAGATATGAAAATAAGAACAAATTATATATAAAAGTAGAACTTCAGTATACTAAAGTAAATACAAAAGATATCCCTGAAATACATGACACAGTTCAGAGCAAGCTGTGTTTGAGTTTTAAGCACATTCATTTTCTGTTCTCAAAGGTAAGTGCAATTTATTATCATCTGACATTGATTTGATTCATTATCTGTGAATGCTCTGATTCAAGCTCAATTATTTAACATTGAATCGACTTCTTATAGTTTTTAAACCTTTAGCACTTTCATGTTAAACAGGTGCTGGGTTTGATTTCATTATTTCATATTTCATGTAAATCTACTTAGTAGAAAATAAATAAACATTTTAAAGTCTTATTCAAAACAATCATTTTCAGATTTACCCTGACATTTCCCTGATGCATATTTTAAAAGTGTATTTAGTATAGTAGAGATATACTGCAGATATCAGCTGCACATACATAAACCTGAATATTTCTGGAGCTATAAGTAAAAACAAAGCACACGTGAAATATATCACCAACACGATAGATACACATTTTAAGACCTCTTTACACCGACTTTAAGATTTAAATCACCTGCTGATATTTAAATAAACCCCTCACCATGAATCACTTCCAGGCTCTGACACACCAAGACCATATCAGACTTCATGTTGTTAGCGCTTTGTCAAAAAGTTAGGCTTCACCGTCGATCCTACGTGTTCGGCAGCAAAGTCTGACTGCAAAGTATGTCCTTCTGATTGGCTGGCAAACTTTAGCCAATCAGGGCAAAGGAAATAATAACTGCCTTTCTGACCACCAGCTGTATCCTCGCTCTCTTTAACGCGTAGACCTCCATGTTGCCATTAGAAACAGAACTTCTTAATAGTCGTAACTTTTCATTACCGAAGATATTCAGCATCTCTCAGAATAAAAACTATATATTTCAATAAAAGACTAAAATATCTTAAGTGACATTTCTTGTCTTATTTTTCAAATTTGTCATCATAAGCCCCACCTCCAATCCGTGAACCCCGCCTTCCTACAACAAGCTCCGCCTCCCATTTGTAAACCTCACATCACATCCTTAAAGATTAGATTCAGCTTTTCCAGCATTTTCTAACTTCTAGGACCTATCGAGGGCTATTCAATTGAATGTAAGTCAATGGTAAGAAGTATTTCTGGACTTGTGACGTCACGGAAGGTGTAGTACCACCGTCTGGCCACTACAAACATTAGCCTAAACGCCAGCGCACTCACTGGGACGCTAGCTTCTCTGATGTGGGTTCGGTGTGTCAGGGCCTCTAAAGTCGAACCTGATCAGGATCAGTTATCAAAATACAACTCATGTAAAAACATAGTATTATTACAGAATTCACTGCAATAAATATCTGCAAAGTAACAGCACTTTGAAAAACTCTTTGTATGTATATATTGATTGTTGTGGTTTTGTATGTGTCTGTTGATTGTGTATATATAGGATATACATATTTTATACATATTTTTATACATACCTGTATACTGTATAATTTTACATTCGGGATTGTTGGAAACGTCATTTAGTAAGATTGACATTAAAGTTGACTTAAAGTACATTTACTTAAATGAAATGTCTTTAAAGTCATTGAACTTATTTATCCTATCCTCTCTTGCACTTTATGTATCCATGCTGCTATTGTTTTGCCATGTCATAAATACTTGTGTATTCTGCTCTTGCTCTTTTGCACTTTTCTTGAATTTCATGAATTTGTATCTGCTCTGTTTGTAAATTTGGTTTTCTTAAATGTTTGATGTGAGGGACTGCGGATGGAAAGTAGCTCAAAGCTAAATCCGGCATATTTACACGTTTTGTTTTAAGTGTTCATTAATGTGCAATGTCCCTACCAAATAAACGATTCAAATAAAAATAACTTAAATAAATTGTCTTCAAAGTAACAGTGCTTTTACTTAAATCAAATGTAGTACTATTACTTTATTAAAACAACTTAAATAAAATGTCTTTGAAGTACAATTATTAAAGATTGCTGTGCTTCAGTAAAAAGTCTGAACAGCTAATTTACCTTAATATGAAATAAAGGAACATAACCTTTAATTAAGGCTAATATGTTAGCACTCTTTCTGTCAACTGAAAGTAGAAACTGAACCACGTTTGGTGTAACCCTCAATCCAACTGGGTGTTTGGGTATCGGAGGGTTAGTAAGCCCCTCTACCGCGACAAGGTAGTGATTCAAGGAGAGGAGATTATTTAGTTTAGAAGCAGGTGATGGAGAACAGTCGGCTGTAAAGAGGTCTTTCAAATGTCTGGTGTTCTCTTTGTGTACGAATCTGTTCTCCTTAGCTCTTTTAGATTTTACAAGAATCCCACCACCACCACCAGCAGCAGCAGCAGCAGCGAGAGGAACCCCGGCCCAGCTCGCAGTGCAGCTTGTCCACTTTGTGGCTGTCCAACCCACGGCTCCACATTCTCAGGACCTGAGGACAGAAAGAGAGAGCAGTGAGGAAACGACTGGACCTCCCCTCATGTTGGAGAACAGCTGATCATGAAGGGGATGAAGAACAGAATCTGTTTCCTCTCCAGTCTCATGTCAGACATTATCTACCGATCACAGAGCATCAACAACATCATCTAACTAACCTTCAGAGACGGTCAGCTGGACGAAGCTCACCAACGTTCCCAGTTCTCCCACGTTCCTCTTCCGGCGGTTCATGGAAGGTATCACCTGACACTGGTATTTTCCTGTGTCATCGACTCTGACATTCTTCAGGACAACAGAAGCGTCTCCGTTCTTCATCTCCGGATCTTTCAGCTCAACACGACCATGAAAACGTGGATCCTGGTAGTTTTCATTGGTCCTGTTATGTCTGAAGAAGAAGACGTAGTCATCCTCCAGGTCGGTTCTGGTCCACACCAAGTTTGTGATGGCAGCATCTGTGGGACTGTTACACTGAAGAGTGATCGATTCTCCAGGCTTTGCCTTCACCTTTGACAAATCTAGAAAAAAGCAGAAAATCAGAAAGTTGGCAGTGCATTTCTTTAACTGTGATCAGCTCATCTTACACATTCAATTCTATGTTTGGCACATCACTACTGCTCTTCCACTTTACATTCTGATACCTTACACAACACTTTAAAACATATTTCTATAGTTGCTCTTGCTTTGAGTACAAACAAATAAATATATTTGTATTCTATTGTATTATATTGTTGTGCTTTCTTTAGTTTTCTTCTAAAATGGAGCAACTGTCACAAAACCCAATCTCTGGGATGCGTCTATCGTATTTCCAACCCAGTTTAGATTTAACCACGCCTACTTCCGCATTTTCATACTTTATATAGGCCTATCTTAGTGTATTCATACCCCTCACTGTTAATACTGCTCATACTGCTCACAGGCTGCTGTGTATATCTAGTGTATTCATACCCCTCACTGTTTATTCATCATTCAATTCATTCTATATTGTATTCTGTAGATTGTGTACATTACTTTTCACTCTACTGCTTGTTGCACTCCTGGTTAGAAGCTAAACTGCATTTCGTTGTCTCCTGTAATCTGTAACCTGTCTCCTGTAATCTGTAACAATAACAATAAAGTTGAATCTAATCTTGAGCAGGAACAAATGTATTTACTTAGTACATATCTGACATTAACGATTAAACACATTTGTGCATTCTTTAGAAGAGAGAAACTTGCTCTGTCATAGGCCTACTGGGTCAGGCTACAAGGAAGTGGAGAGGAAAATATCACAAACAGAATACTACAGGATTGCTGGGAATATACAAACTTCCAGGGGCGTGGGTTTGGCTGGACGAGTAAGGAGAGAACGAGGGCATATGGAGTGGAGACCATCACGTTTGCCAAAGCAAGCCCATTTAGCCGTGTTCCCCCATGGCTTTCCCCAGAAGCTAACATAGATGTGAGTATCATAGAAAGGAAAAAAGAGTGGCAAATAAATGAAGCGGAAATTAAAACGAGTATGTACCTGAACGAAAAGTACTACAATGACCTCAACATGTACACAGATGGGTCTAAGAAGCAAGAATGCGTGGGGATAGGCATGTATATCCCAGAATTCAAAATATCAATCTCAAAACGAGTGTCAAATAACTTATCAGTTTATACAGCAGAAATACTCGCAGCAATTATTGGGCTACAATGGGTTGAAGAGGTCAGACCTGATAGGGTGGTGATATGCACAGACTCACTATCTGCTTTGGAAAGCATACAGTCGACAATAACTGTTAGAGAAGATTTAATCATTGAACTTAACCATTGCTTACTGAGACTTCAGAGGAGGGGAATAGATGTGCAGTTATGCTGGGTGCCTGCACATGAGGGGGTTCAAGGGAATGAGCATGCTGATAAATTAGCAGAAGATGCGTTACAGAAGGAAATAGCATTAATTAAGAAGAAGGGTATGGAAATATGGCAGAAAAGGTGGGAGGAAGATCAGAAAGGGAGGAGATACCACAAGTTACAGAAATCAGTCATAACAAAGATCTATACAGAAAGGAACAGACGGGAGGAGATCTCCATCACGAGACTCAGACTGGATCATACAGGATTAAACAGCACAATGTTTATAATGGTAAAAAGCGAAGTTGAAGAACGCAGGGGGCGTGGAGTGAAAGAAAATTTGGACACATCATATTACACTGCAACATGTACAAAACAGAGAGGGAACAACTAAGAGACATGGTCAGAGAGGCAGGAAGGGAGTGGAGCCTGATGGGGATACTGGGAATAGAAGGTGCTGATAGGATGAAATGGTGATACACACTCTTGTACAGTAGGTGGCGGTATTGCACCTTAAAGTTGTTTGCAATCCGCCAAAAACTGAGAGAAGAAGAAGAAGAAGCCGACTCCGAGCTGTCCGACTTCAGGCGAGCTTTTTGAGACCTCCCCGGGCTGCAATCGGCTATTCTCGTCTACTTTCGAGGCGAGCCGCAGCTCGTCTCAAACAAGCCTAGTTTGTTGTTGTTCAGTTTTAGCCAATCAAAATGATCCATCTCAATTTACATGAGCAGTGTTTAAGGGGGGCGAGTGAGCTCTAACAGGAAATAAGAACAGTTTGTTCCGAGACACTTGGTACCAAAAAGTGTTCACATGAATATATCGGTATTAAGAAAATAATATTCCACATAATAAAGATTTAAGAGAATGAACAAACGGCAAAGTATCTGCTTTTGCTCAGGCGGAGGGATATTGCTTCCACCAAGAAATGAAGTGCGTCAGATGTAACTGCGTGGAAACGAAACCCGTTTTCTTTTAAGATATTAGTTCATATTAGAAATACTAAAGGCTTTATTTTCATATACACAATGAAAATGTAAAGCCTGAGGCTCCTCCAACAATGTGAAGTAACTCATACAAATAATTAAATTGCAGGAATAACGAAACAAAAAACATGTAAAGTCAAATTAGATAAGACAATGCTAACTTATAAAATGTATATAAGGTGTTCCCTTTAACGTTGTTCTGTCTGACAGGTTAAGTGACTTATAACAATATAAAATGTAATCAACATTTAATGTATTTATATATTTTATTTATTAAGTACATATTATTAGTATTTATAAAAACTGTATATCTTTAAAAAAAAAACGCCTTTATCATATGCAATCTGATCAGCATCAATAATATGTATACAAACTTCTGCACATTATCCATACACACGTGCACGCGCACACACACGCACACGTGCGCGTGCGCACACACTCACACACACACACACACACACACGCACACACGCACACACACACACACACACACCCCGCCCCCCTCACCTCCTGCAGCCTGAGAACCAATCATCAAAAGGAACATGAACCGCCCCACAGGTTGCGCAGCCATGCCAGCAGCCTAGATGCTAAACAGGAAGTGATCTGAACAGAGTTTAGTCCGGTGTGAACCGGTCTGTGTTAGCTCAAAGGTTTCATACACAGAGGGAGGAGGAAGAAGGGGAAGGAGGAGGGAGGAGGGAGGACGGACGAGGAAGAGGAAGGGTGAGGGGGAGAGGAAGGGGGAGGAGGAGGGAGGAGGGAGGAGGAAGAAGGGGAAGGAGGAGGGAGGAGGGAGGAGGAAGAGGAAGGGGGAGGAGGAGGGAGGAGGGAGGAGGAAGGGGGAGGAGGAGGGAGGAGGAGGGGGAGGAGGAAGAGGAAGGGGGAGGAGGAGGGAGGAGGGAGGAGGAAGAGGAAGGGGGAGGAGGAGGAGGAGGAAGAGGAAGGGGGAGGAGGAGGGAGGAGGAAGAGGAAGGGGAGGAGGAAGAGGAAGGGGGAGGAGGAGGGAGGAGGAAGAGGAAGGGGGAGGAGGAAGGGGAGGAGGAGGGGGGGAGAGAGGGAGAGGAAGATGAAGGGGAGGAGGATGGGGAGGATCCATGGTCACATGATTTACAAGAAACAGTTGGCTCTATCTGAATGACACGTTCAAGTACAGAGGGGGGGGGGGGGGAACGGTGCAGTCAGATCATTTCAGTCAAAGGTGACCTCAGACTGAATGTGATGATCAAATGTGAATCTGTTTGAAATATATTGAGGGTTTAACCTTTTTAAAAGACTGAAAAGATGAATCTAGCTATAGTGTGTGTGTCCACAAACAACATTAGTAACGCAGAGTAGAGAAGAAGGGATGCTTTAACCCGGGGGCCTTTTATCCAGACCTTAAAACAAATCAAACTTACAGCAAAGATTAAAGGGGAACTGCTGCTTTGGTATTTCATTCAGCTTGTCTCTCCATAAAACACATCGTTTCTTATAAAGAGAGATGTGAGAAACAGCAGAGGACATAAGTTTTGCTGCTAAAGTCTTTAGCTGGTTGATATAAGGACGTCATATTGTTGTCCTGCCTAAAAGAAAAGAATATCCACACCGTGTGGTTGTCATTGCTGCATTTTCTGTTTCCTTAAATAACACACTAACATGGAAAGCATATCAGAATGATGAGGAATGATGATAATCAATAGCTTTTGTCTGAAATCTTACTCTTAGGTGCCCCCTGATGGTGGTGGTTCTGCAGCACACTCACAAACATCAGTACATACGACATTATACATGTATATAAAGATACAGGGATGACGCAACATTTTGAGCACCGGGAAAAGCGCTATATAAATAACATGTATTATTATTATTATGCAACTAGCCGAAATTACTTTAGAAATACCAACAAATAAATATACATTAAACGATCAACAGAATAGAGGCCAACATGTGTTCCTTTGACGAAATGTTTACATATGTGAATATACCGTATGTCCATTTATGAACATATGTATACCTCCATGCACAGTCAATATGAGAAAAAACTAAATCAATGCAGTTCAGTATGGCTAGACTTCCGGGGTCCTCATACAGACGGGGATGTGTGAGTAGCTTACAGAGGGAAGAGGTTTGATACATCCACAGCCCTCATATCCTGTATCCACATGTTAAACAAAATGTCCTATTATTATAACATGTTAGCTTAGCACTAACACAATAAAGCACATTTAGTTTTACATTCCAGATCACTTTCTTTCCGTGGAACTGGAACCTTATTTTTGCCCAGGAATGTGAAGGTCAGAAAAAGGGTGCTGTTGGATTTGTAAAACTAAGCAGTTTATACCTTAATATTGTTCCTTCAGTTTCTGCGTGCCTCTCCTATATAGCATCAGTATATTTTGTAATAATAAAGTTGCAGTGAACAATAATCTGCTTGTGTTCTGCAGTTTGTGTGGGCCTACTGTACTGTTGCACAGTTTACTGTAGAAACTATGTCCAGGACAAGGTATTTGGAAGTTTTGGAAGATTCATAGCTAACCACACTGATGATTATGGAGGTATTGATCATTCTTCTCATACCTCTAACATCACCAGAAGTCATAATTTAAGGGGTCATTTCTAAAAAAAATCGCCCCACCGAAAATAACTTCCACCAGCCGCCACTGTTTGGGACAATAAAAACTGTGAACTATTCACCTGACTCCTTCCGCTTCTGTCCCTTTTAAACTGTGTGTGAGCGGAGAGGCTCACAGTGGCGCCCGAACAGGGACATGACCAGGGGCGTCGTCTGGACCTGGAAACATTCGGGGCTTAGCCCACAGTGGCGGTGTAGGTACCAGAATCTGTTCGGGGTTCATTACGCTTACCAATGACGTCACGCATTGGCTGCAGCAACCCAAGAGGACATTTTACGCGGCCAAATTCCGCAAAGAATAATACAAAATAACAATAGACAGTACTGTAAACATATTATGTAAATAACCCAATTTGTGTTCTGTGAAACTGAAAAGGATATTACATAGTTTTTTGTTACTTTCGTTGCAGTTGTATGTCTTAAATGTAATTTAGGTTAACTTCCTGTGCTTTTATTTTGAAGGCGAGTTTAGGCTGTTGACAGGAAGTTGTTGTTGCTATGGAAACACCATGACGGAGAAAAAAGTAATATCTTCTACATATAAAGACGCAGAAAGTAAAGAATAACGTGGTGGCCTACCAGATCTGTTACAATGAAGGCTCGATAATCAGCTCACGGCATATAGGTGTGTCGTGTGTGTGTAACACAGAGTTATAAAGGTTGCTATAAAATCCTTGTTAAATCGGAGAATTACGCCAGAGGTGGCGATATATGCTCCAAGTGGAAGCGATTCGCCATTAAAAAAAGAAGAAGAAGAAGAATTACGCCATCTGGTGTCACAAACAAACGTGTTAGCCTCGTTAGCCTGCATTAGCTTTGTTACGGGTTACGGCAATGGATTGTGGGAAATTCTCATAACATGTGAGGATCTCTCGAGGTTAAGGTGCCTGTATTATGTCGGTGGACAAAATGTATGTTTTTATTTTTATAAGGACAATAACGTTCTGTTGTGTTTGTTTAGTTTAATGTTAATCGTTTAATGCTCACACAGCAACATGTTTTGTGTGTTTGGCTATTGGTTTTATATGATTTATCAACGTGATCATCAATAGCTAATCTGAGCTAATAAGCTAATGTGAGAGCGTGCTCCACATGATGCCTCGACTACAAAGTCTTCCATGTTTCTACGCTTCTTCTTCTGTGTCACAGTTTCGGGAATATCAATATCATAGACTACATGTGCTTTCTCGTCACTTCGGTAACTTCTCAGTGTTCTCAACTGCTGTTTTGTAATTTACTGCCTGCACCAAGTCAATGGATTCTTTCTGCATCTTCAGAAACTCCGCTGACAGTTTAAAGTTTAAACACTGTCACAGAGGAGACTACGTTACTGTCAGCCAATAAAACATGTTTATTTCCATGCACTCTCTGATTGGTCTGGTGGTGTCTTGCCTCTGTTGCATTCACTGAACACGGGAAATTACCCCAGGCGACGCCCATGGACATGACAGAAGGAGAAAGCCCACTGGGACAGGCACACCATTGCCTTGCAGCGCCAGCAGAGCGAGGCTCTGCGAGAAATAGCCTCGGTCCAGCGCGAGGACCGTGCTCTCCTGCAGGAGCTGCTGCAGCGTCCGGCCAACTGGAAGGTTGAGCCAGTGACCAGCCCGGCCCGGCCGCCGCTGATTGCCCTACAAAAGATGACAGCTGAGGACAACTCGGAGGCGTATCTGGACATTTTCGAGGGCACAGCGGCGGCATGCGGGTGGCTGGAGGAGGAGTGGGCTGTGCAGCTGCTGCCCCTGCTCTCCGGAGGAGCGCAGTTAGCCGCACACAGCCTGCCAGCGTCCTCTCGGAATATCTACCGTCAGCTGAGGAGGGCCATCATGGACCGGCTGGGCAGTATGCCGGAGGGACATCGCCGCCGGATTCCGAGCCCCTCTTCGAGGACGTTGGCAGCCCCTTCTCCTACGCGCAGCAGCTCCTCGATGCTGAGGGCCTCGTGGAGCAGTTTGTCGCCATAGTCAATGGCGGATTGGGTCCAGTGACACCGCCCTGCCAGCTTGGAGGCAGCCGTCGTCCTCACAGAGGATCACCTCTCGCTTCCCCGGCGGAGCCTGAAGGAGGAGTCCCGGCCACCTGCCGTTCCAGCGGGCCGACCTACCCCAGCAGATTCTACTCCTCCCCCGTCTCACACACCCACACCCCGTCATGCACACACACAACAGCGGGAGCCACCGACTAACTCTCCCCTTTTTTCTGTCTCTTCTGACCCACCGTACACACGGTTCCGTCGCGTGCTTAAACAGAGACGCTTCCCATTCACTTTGAATGGGGTGACGTCAGGCTTTGCGGAACTGCATTGTGGTTCCGTTGCTTCGCTTTCCCTCCGTTGCCTTTGCTGAAAGTTAGGAAAAGTTCAACTTTTCAAGTGTTGACGGAAGCGCCAGCCAATCAAACCGCGTGCTTGTGTGTCCGGGGAGGGAGATTAATGCAAGCTTCAACGCGACGGAAACGTGTGGACGTTACGTGACGCCTCGTAAACACGGTTCTGTCGCGTTGAAGCTTGCCGGTGGGCGTGTCTGGCGCGCGACCAACAACCAATCACAATAATCTCCTGCCCCGGACACACAAGCACGCGGTTTGTTTGGCTATCGCTTGTACTGGCATATTATTTGATTGTCTGGTGCTTCCGTCTACGCTTGAAAAGTTTAACTTTTCTCAACTTTCGAAGCGAGCAATGGAGGCAAAGCGACGCGACGGAACCACAATGCAGTTCGGCAAAGCTTGACGTCACCCCATTCAAAGTGAATGGGAAGCGTCTCCGTTGAAGCACGCAACGGAACCGTGTGGACGATGCGTCACGTCAGGGTCCAGTCTACGCGCCTGGTCGTCCGGCACCACAGGGAGGGAGGCCAGATGGAAATGTCTTTTAGGGGCAAAAAGCATAGAGTCAGGGCTGGAGTTAGTACTTGCCTTACGCACCCCGTGATCTTGGGGACAAATATGTGTCCCCGGTGTGTCAGGAGACTCACAAAGTGTCAGTAAATAAACCCCTCTCTCTTTTCCTCCGTACCCACATCTCTAAAACGGGGGAACAACGGAGCTGATCCAGATTTGCTGCGTCATGACGACATTACTAAAATGTGGGCGGGCCTTACGTTGAACTCCTGGCAACGTCCCGCCATCCCAACCTATCGTCCCCATATACAGTCGCTTGCTGAATCCCCTCACACAGCTGTGTGTCTGTGTATTCAGCAGGATGTCTACGATAGGGACTTAGAGTGAAGTTGTTATATATAGGCTGTGGCTCAGTGGATAGTGTGCTGGACTTGGAATCAGGGGATAGCAAGTTTGAGTCCCACTGCAGTCAGCATGTCGTTGTGTCCCTGAGACACTTCACCCAATATTGCTCCTGTGGGGATTGTCCACAGTACTGAATAAGTAAGTCGCATTGGATAAAAGCGTCTAACAAATGACATGTCATGTAATATATAATACATATAAGGGCTCTGTTCTAGCGGTAAACACTGAATAAAGAACACGTCAAGCTATGTGCTGTATCAGAAACAATGCGTGACGTGTTCTGGAAGTAATATGGTCTGTGTTTACGTTAGCATCGCTAACACTCAGAGCTAACTTGTACTGGAGAGAGTATGTGTGAAGAAGCAGGAAATCAAAAGGAACTCACCTTGTGGTAAACCTGAGAGAGAAAGAGTTTGAGCTCCATACTGTTTCAGAAATAATCCTTGATGTGGTTTGGAACAGGATATGGAGTTTAATCACGGCAGCATTTAGCTGAGTTTCTGCTGGGAGACAGCCTTCTCTTCACAGAGCTCACTGCTTGCATGCGGACGCTCCAAAGGGGTGTGGCCAGCAGCAGCTACATTTAAAGGGCCAGACCCAGAATCATCACTTTAGTAACAGGGCTGAAATAGAGGGGGTTGAGGCTAGAATGTGTGATCTGTTTGGTATTTTCAAAACACTTCAGAGACATGTTTTGTATAGATATGGCCCTATAATATATTGTTCAAATATAGCATAATAGGTGGATTCACTTACACAGACTTCACTATCACCAGCCAATCAGGATTAGCGCAACGAGATTGAATACACAGGAAGGCGCATCCCATAGTGACACATTGAGACAAATGCTATGAATGAAAACTATACATTTACCGCTAATGTGTCTTGATAAGATTCCCTCACTGTAAGCAATTAGCCTAACCAGAAAATGATGCCATTGCTGGCAGCCAGTCCAATAATTAACATCTGGCCACAAATAAAAAGCCTTTTTAAAAGTAAACGATACAATATGAAACTCTCATGGTCTCCCTTCAAGTACATTATTACTTTCAAAGACGTTATAGATCAGACGTGCTTTTGATAAAACCTGCTCTTTTGTGGTTTTGGTGAGGGAAGTATTCAGATAATATAAAGTACGTTTTTTTCTGAGAGAAAATCACACAGCCAGTGGACTAAAGCACAAACAGGAAGTGGTTTTACTGCTCAGACAGAAGAAGAAGAAGAGTTGATTTCATTGCACCAAGAAGCAGAATGAAGGACACGTCTCTCCTGCTCCGTGAGTAACCCTGAACACATTTAATACTTAGAGATATTAAATAGTGTTGAAGAGTTTTGAAGGAGTAGAAGTTTCAGTACAAACGGGTTCAAATGTTGGAAAAACAGTGAAATAAGATTAGATCGGCATTTCAACAAATTAAGAAAACAACTTTATTTTTGACAGGCAAGGTAACAGCTGTGATATTAAAGTGATGAACAAAATAATGCATCAATAATATATTTCTCTGCACAATAAGTACTTTTTGTATTTTAAGTATGTTTTGATGCCAATGCTTTTAATGAACACTCTTGAACGCAGGACTCGACAGAGTATTTGTACACTGTGGTGTTCCTACTGATATTTATTTACTAATAACGTTTCCTGGTGTATTTTCAGTGCTGTCAGCCCTGTTTTGCTGCTCAACAAACTCAGGTCAGTAACTTTTACCTGAAACTGTTGCATCAGGAATTATCAGGAGCAAACAATAAAGTACTATTTCTGTTTTGGAGAGACGCGTACAGAGAAATAATTTATTTGAGAGTCTCATTAAAAGGCCAAGTTTATTTAATTCTGCTTACAGTTTCTCAACATTTATATTTGATTGCATATTTAATCATATAAAAGTATAGGTAAGCTTTAATTATGAAGATTTAGTTTTGATAATTACACCACAGATCGTGCATGATCTCTGCTCAAGTCGTAAATAAACAACAACATATTACCATTAGAGATGCATGATTAAATAATGCAGATATTTTTGACTGATTTTGCAATTGTGATACGATTCACAATGTGAGAGGGAATGATCATTTTCATTAATCATTCAAATTATATATACTACAAATATATTTAAATGAGGATCTTTATATTGAGTCTGTAGCAGAGGCGTTTCCTGGAGCTGGAAACATTCGGGGCTTAGCCCACAGTGGCGGCGCCAGAGATTTTCTTTTGGGGGTGCTGTGGGGTAGCTTGACGTTTCATAGAGGGTGCTCAAACATGTGGGGTTTCCCATTAAGGGACCGGGCGCTACAGAGTTTAACTGTTACAATGAAGGCTCGATAATCAGCTCACGGCATATAGGTGTAAGCAGGGGGAAAATGGTATTTTAGAAGTGGGGGGCGGACCTAACATCCTCTAGGGGGGTCCTCTCCTCCTCTAGGGGGGTCCTCACCTCCTCTAGGGGGTCCTCTCCTCCTCTAGGGGGTCCTCTCCTCCTCTAGGGGTGTCCTCAACTCCTCTAGGGGGGGTCCTCACCTCCTCTAGGGGGGTCCTCTCCTCCTCTAGGGGGGTCCGGGGGCATGCACCCCTGGGAAGATGTGTTTTTAATATTGAAGTTGAAAGCATCAACCTGGTGCACTCTGAGAGCAACATGGAGAGATCTATGGATACCTCTCTCAACACCAGATGAAACAGAACTGGAAACAGATGTACTTTTTCTTTATGGATATTTTACAAATCACTCCCCTTTCAAACTGTATTCTTGTTTTACTGTCATATAGTATTTCATACCTATTTTTCATTTATTCTCTTATTGTTTAATAACTATAATGATCATATAAAGGTGTGCCTCGGAAATACTTGTTTACATAAATGGTGACCAAACCGTTTGAGACCCACTGAGATAACTTAGACTAAAGTGAACTATCTAAACCCTCAGAGTCCTTTAGCTCACTGAGCCTCTCAGTCTGAGAGGAGAGGACTCCTCCAGCTTGTTGTGGAACAAACAGCTCCTTATGTCCGTTAGCAGCTAGCTAACCAGATGCTAACAACACGGTCCCTGCTGGCACCGGTGGTTGCCTCTTTTGCATTCACTGAAGACGGGAAATTACAGTCCTGCCGTCCTCTCTAGTGTCATGATGAGGTTCAGGTAAAGCACGGTTAATGTATCATGTTATTGAGGGAGAATTGTCCGGGGCTACAGAAAAACATTCGGGGCTAAAGGCCAGGCGACGCCACTGGTCTGTAGAATCATCTCTTCAGCTCCAGATACTTCATTCAGACAATTTCTCTTATTTGGCCTTTTCTGTGATTTGGATATTGCGTGAGTCCATATTGATATTTAAATAACATTTTGATTAATTCTGCAGTACTAATTACCGTAATTGCCATATACTGGGAGTCAAACTCTATCACTCTGCTGGATAACCCAGTTTCTCCTGAGGTTAGCGTGACAGAAGCTAACGAGGCTAAAGGGTTTATCAGTGACTCCATACTGCTGTGAACTTTATTCTGGGACGGGTTTTATAAGTTTGACTCAGAATCCAATAACTACCTGCAGCTCGTCTGACGGTGACTCCCAGCAGCTCTCAGGTATTTAAAGATGAACGTGTCTCTCTGAGATGTGAGGACGCCTCTGATGGATGGACTGTGAGGAGAAACACGAGCAGGGAAAACAGAACTGAGTGTGGAGTCGAAAAGTGGGGAAGATCTGCTGGTTCCTCCTGTACCATGGACTTCATGGTGCCAAAGGACAGAGGAGTTTACTGGTGTGAGTCCACAGAGGGATCCACCAGTAACACCATCACCATCACCGTCTCTGGTAAGATCAGCCTCTCTGTTTCCTCAACAAAACTACAAATAATCACAGAGGCGTGTGGCGCAGTGGGGTGTGCGTATGTGTTCAGATCAGGGGGTCACAGGTTCAAACCCCACTGCAGTCAGCATGTCTTTGTGTCCCTGGGCAAGAAACTTCACCCCAAATTGCTCCTGTGGGGATTGCCCGCTTTGGATAAAAGCGACTAATAAGTGACATGTAATGTAATTTAAGAAGTTCATCAGAAAGAGGAAGCTGGATGACCTCAGAGCTGCTAGCTTGTGTTAACCACAAAGTACAAAACATACACTATCATACACTAAAATACACCTCAGTACAGTCTCATACTTTAGGGACTAGTAAACACTGATTTTGTACATTTAATTTTGTTCTATATTATCATAATTTAAGAGAAAATGCACTTTTTTTAAGTGCTCTCTTAATCTTCCGTCTGATTGGCTGTTGCAGGTTTTTTTTTTAAATGTTGACATCACTTTGTGACGTCTTCTCTAGTTTCCACTTCAGCAGCTGAACAGGACAAAAAGGAACAAACATTATAATCAATTTAATCTCAATTATATTAAGAGTTGATCCTGTCAGAGTAGATGTTGTCTCTGTCTCTGTGTTCAGGTATAGAGTTGATCCTGTCAGAGTAGATGTTGTCTCTGTCTCTGTGTTCAGGTATAGAGTTGATCCTGTCAGAGTAGATGTTGTCTCTGTCTCTGTGTTCAGGTATAGAGTTGATCCTGTCAGAGTAGATGTTTCTCTGTCTCTGTGTTCAGGTATAGAGTTGATCCTGTCAGAGTAGATGTTGTCTCTGTCTCTGTGTTCAGGTATAGAGTTGATCCTGTCAGAGTAGATGTTGTCTCTGTCTCTGTGTTCAGGTATAGAGTTGATCCTGTCAGAGTAGATGTTGTCTCTGTCTCTGTGTTCAGGTATAGAGTTGATCCTGTCAGAGTAGATGTTGTCTCTGTCTCTGTGTTCAGGTATAGAGTTGATCCTGTCAGAGTAGATGTTGTCTCTGTCTCTGTGTTCAGGTATAGAGTTGATCCTGTCAGAGTAGATGTTGTCTCTGTCTCTGTGTTCAGGTATAGAGTTGATCCTGTCAGAGTAGATGTTGTCTCTGTCTCTGTGTTCAGGTATAGAGTTGATCCTGTCAGAGTAGATGTTGTCTCTGTCTCTGTGTTCAGGTGGATCAGTGATCCTGCAGAGTCCTGTCCTCCCTGTGATGGAGGGAGATGACGTCACTCTGACCTGTAGAACAAAGATGGCCGACCCCCCTCTGCTGATTTCTACAAAGATGGCGTCTCCATCAGGAATGAGTCTGCAGGTCACATGACCCTCCTCCATGTTTCCAGGTCTGATGAAGGCCTCTACAAGTGTAGAGTCCAGAGTAAAGGTGAGTCTCCAGAGAGCCGGCTGTCTGTCTCAGGTGAGGAGCTTTCCTTTGGTTTCAGGACTCATTGTATTTCATAGCGGACCCTGAAGGCAGCATATCCCCGGTGCCCTCCTCAAAAAGCCAATGGGATTCCTCCATTGGATTTTGGATGATTGATGAAAATAATCTGCCATAAAATAAAATAATCTTTATAATGATAATTTCAAGGTGTTGGGACTATTTCCTGCTCCACCCTGTAAAGCCTCATATTAGGAATTACTGTCCATTAGTTTGAACCTGAAACACAAATACTAAACAAATCAAGATGGACGGTGAAATGTTTATTTCTGTCCTTTTAATGATTTGTTTTTCATTTTTAGAGAAACCCACCACCACTACAAGTCCTCCTCCCACCAGCTCTGTTTCTCACACTCCCTCCTTGCTTCCTGTTGCTGCATCCCTCTGTGTTCTGGTTCTGATGGTTGTTCTGGTTGTTCTGGTTGTTCTGGTTGTTCTGGTGCGACGATGCATCCGAAGGAAACCTGAAGGTTAGACACAAACAACAAAACAACAACAACACAAAACAAAAATGTGCTGCAGCTCTCATTTTAAGAACCACATTCACTAGGGAAGTTTTTATACACTCAATTCACGCAATTCTACAAAAATATATTTTCTATTAAGAGAATACCTTTTTTATTTTTTATGTAGCTTTAAAATAATGCAAAACACTGAATATATACTTTGTCTAAATTCACAAAGAGACTGCTGATAACGACTTTCCTGCAATACCAAAGCCTAAGCTTTTTAACGAGTTACATTTCTGTCAAAGATGCCCATTCATCCAATCAGTGAGCTTTTGATGGTTTCACATGATATTTGACTGCAGTTTGAGTTTGAAATTGTAGATTTTAAAATGCTACGTTTCACATCGTGTTGAGAATCGGTAATAATTCGAGGGACATTTATGTGTCTTTGTGTTTATGTTCAGCTGCTGAAGTGGAAAAGGGAGAAGACGTCACATACAGCCATGTCAAAATATCCCACAGCCGGAACAAGCCAATCAAACAGAGCCGAGGTAATGATTGGTTCTCAGGGACTGTGTGTGTGTGTTCTTGTTCTAATATCCATGTGAGGACCATCCGGAATTTTAGAACTTTTGGGGACAATTTAAAAAAGACAATTTTCTCCTAAATTCATATATTTAGAAGGGAATAACATCTATAAAATCAATGTTTACTGGTCCCTAAGGTTTCAGATTGTAGTGAGGTCTATTTTAGTGGATGATAGTGTGTGCTGTGTGAGAACGTGTGTTGTACCTTGTGGTTAACACAAGCTAGCAGCTGATGGAAAACACTTCAGAAGTGTTGACCTGCTCACGCTGCACTGCAGGACTGTTAACAACACAAATACATAATATGAAAACAATTCTAAATGTATAATTAACTCTGATTACATACAATACATAACTATAATTGCACATGCATGCACATATTTGTTGTTTGTGTGACGTGATGTGTGTTAATTTTGGTCAACATTTGGACATTTCTTGATCAAATCTAGCAGCAGTGGTTGCTAAGTTTCCATCGCAGTGTGAAAGCTATTTTCAGCTTTCCAAGAAGCAAAAGTGTGAATAAAAACAACTTTTTCACATCGCTCTTAAAAAAATAGTTGTTCCCACGAGACGGAGGGTAAACAGAAGAGGGCCGGCAGGTGTTGGTGCTCAAAGGTTTCAACAACGTTTCAACTTTGTGCAGAAACACACACTCACGTGTCTCCATGCTTTAATGTTCAAAAAGCTCTTTATTTCTCTCATACTGCCTCTTTTCACCCTCTGTCTGAAACCAGAGCCCAGTCTGCTCTGATTGGTTAGCTGGCCGGCTCTGTTGTGATTGGTGAACAGCTTAGTGATCTCACTATGTTCCTGAAGTAAAAAAAGGAGTCCAGTGGAAACCGGCCCTAAAGTCTAAGAAAGCTATAAGAAATAAACATCAGTACATTTATTAGAAAATGTCCGAGTGTATTGCAGTCCTATCTTTATAATGGATCCTTAGCACTTGTATTCATAAATATGATCTAACAAAGGTAAAGGGTAAATACTAACCATATATGCTGATTTTATTCTTTTTAAAGTAAAAATCTGTTGAGTTTTTTCACGTAAAGTTGTGTTGTGTTGATTTAAAAACCCACAAACACCGGCTGAATAAGAAAGATATTAAAGTTTAAAATGTCCCCTTATCAGTGGAGAAGCATCGATGCCGACACTGTATTCCTGTTGACTCTGGATTTATTCTATATCTACTTAACCCTCTTTTCTTCTCTCCTTTGATCCTCCATAGAGACAGACTGTATCTGGTGTTATTGAGTATTAACAACCTCTGAAATGTCCAGTTTGACCAATCAGAATCGAGTATTCAACTAAGCCGGTACTTCTCTCCATCTCAAATTAATAACTACATTTAATAAAGTTGGTCAGTACACTCTGCTCGTAAAACCACAGCAGGTTCATTTCCAGAGAAGTGTTCATCTCATAGAGACATTTGGTTTTTTCTCGCCCACGCTAAATGTATTTTGATCGAGGCGGGCAGCTCTGTGGTCGACCGCCTTCCTGTTTCAGATAAACACCTTTCAGCGCCTTTCATTGTTCTCATGCTACAGGACCAGTGAAACCATAGCAGCGTTATTATTGTTATATTAAATGCATTATATCCCATGTAACTCTGAGGATGTATTTCACCGTGCAGAGAGCGGTCCAGCTGCAGTTTACTCTGAAGTGAAGAAGAAGAGAGACGTCTGTTACGGAGAGATCGTGATCAACACAAACAGGAGGAGAGGTACACCAACACATGCTAACTGTTCCCTCTGCTTTCATTCACTATGCTAAGCTAAGCTAACAATGTCCACTGAACACTCACACAAGAAAGAGTAACAGTCATTCCTAAAATATTCCTTTAAATGCATATACTGTGTGATATTAACAAAACGAGTGTTACATAAAAACTAACAACTTTTAATACACATAATATAAAAATTAGCTAAAAGCCATAAATTAAAACCGATAATAAAACTATAAATACACAAAATGATCAAAAGACAAAGCTTTTTTATACAAATTAAAGTTTTACAAACATTTAAAAAAAGAAATATATTTACTTCTTTTTTTAATTAAACCCTTTAAATAACCTAAAAAAAAGTAATTTTGTTGTTTCACTAAATAATACCTTAAATTGAATAACTGTTACAGATGATATCAGTTCAGTTAGCTCAGCTCTGCACACACAGTGCAGATATAACTATTATTATGTTATTAAAGCAGTGACTTCCTGCTTTCATTCACTATGCTAAGCTAAGCTAACATTGCCGGTGCATTAATCAGAATGAAATATGGTGAAAAAATTGTTTCATTTTTCAGAAGGTTCGGTTCTCGTTCACACGGGCAAAACTCAAACGGACTATAAACTTTAAACACAAGTCATGTGCACGGAAATGCTGTTCAACCATTGGTCAGACATTAAAGGGGTAAAAACGCAAATCCTGGCAATTTCTACCGGAGCCTCCGCCACGGAGCATCGGCAGGTTATTTTCATGCTGCTGTTAATCTGGAGATCAACAGACTCTAGCGATCCGCGCATATGATTATGGAACTCTCTCCCACCTGACATCCGCAACACTGACTCTCCCCATTTTCAAATCACGTCTCAAAACACATCTCTTCACACTTGCATATCCACCCTGATCATTATCCATCACACATCCTCTGTTTATTTATTTGATTGATTTATATACTGCATTGTCTTTATGTTTCTTATGCTGCTGTTGTGTATTGTGTATCTTGTTTTTTATGTGTTTGTACGGCGACCTTGAGAGCCTTGAAAGGCGCGAATTATTCATTATATAATCAGACAACGTCCGTTAAAAAACATTATAACACATATAATGAGAGACGTTCTGCAGTAAGGACGGGGTTTCACCGACGACAGGTGGCTCTTACTTTTATGTAGTTGATGGAGCATTTTTACTTTACACGACACAACACTTCATTCTGCTTCACTCTTTAACTAAACAACCGCGGATGTCTTGAAAGACTCTTTCGCTAAAGATTTTGAAGACATCCGCGTTCTTGTGACTCGTAAATACTACGCTTCCTATGTTTTGGTGCGGACTTCGTTCACACCAGCGATGAACCGCTCCAGAGTTCACTTGCAAGCGCTCCGAGATCACCTCTTTTAGGCGGACCAGAGTCCAGTTGTTTAGTTCCCTTCAGAGGTCTCGGACTGCGTTCACACCGACCCAAACGAACCGCACCGAGGGGGTAAACTATACAAGGCTGGTGTGAATGCGACCTTAATTAATTGAATCCCAATTTAATTCAATTTTTCCCCTATTCCATGTTTTAATTAATGCACCGGCACAAAGAGACGCAAATAGATGAAGATTTAGCTAGTTGAACATTTCAACCCTAAAACAGAGTTTCCTGCAATACACAATCATGAGTGTATTTATGAATTAGATTTCTGTAATCTCACCTCGATGCCCAATATTTTCATCCAGTTAGTGAGATTTTGATCGTTTCACATGATTTTTTACTGCAGTTTAAGTTAACATTTTAGATTTTAAATGTTTCTTTCACATTGTCCTAAAAGTCGATATTAATCAAGTGACACGTTTATTTCAGCTGCTGAAGTGGAAATGGGAGAAGACGTCACATACACGATGTCAAAACATCCCAAAGCCGGAAGAAGCCAATCAAAAGAGCCGACGGGCCCGAGGTAATGATTGGTTCTGAGGGACAGTGTGTGTGTCCTTGTTCTTATATCTGTCTGAGGACCATCCAGAAATTAAGAACTTATGAAGACAATTAGAAAAGAGCATCATCTGTTAAATGAAGATATTTTAGAAGGGATCAAATGTAAAAAATATCAATGTTTACTGGTCCCTAAGGTTTCAGACTGTAGTGAGGTCTATTTTATTGGATGACAGTGTGTGCTGTGTGAGAATGTGTGTTTTGTACCTTATGGTTAACACAAGCTAGCAGCTGATGGAAAACACTTCAGAAGGGTTGACCTGCACACGCTGCACTGCAGGACTGTTAATAACACAAAGAAATAATATGAAAACAATTATAGATGTGCAAATGAAGACTCTGATTACAATCAATATATATTTAAAGTTGCACATGTATGCACATATGTGTTGTTTGTGTGACGTACCGACATGTCAACATTTCTTTATAAAGATCTAGCAGCTCTGGTTGATAAGTTTCCTTTGCATTTGTTAAACGACTATTCGAAAAAGAAAATGGGATTAATAAATATTGATTAGTTTCAGCCCCCTTTTAAGCTCCAACACATTTTACGTGATAGGCTCATCACAACAGAGCCGGCCAGCTGACCAATCAGAGCAGACTGTGCTCTGGTTTCAGACAGAGGGTGAAAAGAGGTGCTGCAGCACAGGCAGTATGAGAGAAATAAAGAGCTTTTTGAACATTAAAGCATGGAGACATGTGAGTGTGTGTTTCTGCACAAAGTTGAAACGTTGTTGAAACACTTTGAGCAGCGACACCTGCCGACCCTCTTCTGTTTACCCTCCGTCTCGTGGGTCAGTTTGTAGTTTTTTCCACTCTGCTTGTAAAACCACAGCAGGTTCATTTCCAGAGAAGTGCTGATCTCATCGTGACGTTTGGGTTTTTCTCTCCAACGCCAAATGTATTTTGATCGAGGCGGGCAGCTCTGTGGTCGTCTGTCTTCCTGTTTCAGAAGAACACCTTTCAGCGTTCTCATGCTACTTGAACAGTTAAACCAAAGCAGCGTTATTATTGTTATATTAAATGCATTATATCCCATGTAACTCTGAGGATGTATTTCACCGTGCAGAGAGCGGTCCAGCTGCAGTTTACTCTGAAGTGAAGAAGAAGAGAGACGTCTGTTACGGAGAGATCGTGATCAACACAAACAGGAGGAGAGGTACACCAACACATGCTAACTGTTCCCTCTGCTTTCATTCACTATGCTAAGCTAAGCTAACAATGTCCACTGAACACTCACACAAGAAAGAGCAAAAGAGTCATTCCTTAAATATTCCTTTAAATGCATATACTGTGTGATATTAACAAAACGAGTGTTACATAACAACTAAAAACCTTTAATAAACAGAATGTGAAAATTAACTAAAAGCCATAAATTAGAACCGATAATAAAACTATAGATACAAGAATTTACAAAAAAAAATTCTAAAATCAATTAAATACTGGGATTTAAAATTATTAACAATTTATTACTCAATTATTATTAAATAAAAACAAAAATTCAAGTTTTACAAACATTTAAAAAAAGAAATATATTTACATTTGTTTTTACTTAAAGCCTTTAAATAACCAAAAAAAAAGTAATTTAGTTATTAAACTAAATAATGCCTTAAATTGAATAACTGTTATGGATGAAATCAGTTCAGTTAGCTCAGCTCTGCACACACAGTGCAGATATACCAATTATTATGTTATTAAAGCAGTGACTTCCTGTTTGCATGTATATTTAATAAAGTTTCTCCTGTTTTTATCAGAGATCGTCCCCGAGCCGGACGTCCTGTACTCGTCTCTGAGGTAAACCTGAAGAAGAACTCCTTTGGACATCTTTTTATTCTGCGTGTTACTTCCTAAAGACTCCTGCAGCTACAGAGCGCTCCCTCTGCGTTAAAGTGACTCTAAAGTGACTCTATAGTGACTCTATAGTGACTTTTACATTACATGTCACTTGTTAGACGCTTTTATCCAAAGCGACTCACATACTCAGTACTGTGGGCAATCCCCACAGGAGCAATTTGGGGTGAAGTGTCTCAGGGACACAACGACATGCTGACTGCAGTGGGACTCGAACTTGCTACCCCCTGATTCGAAGATCAGCGCATTAACCCACTGCGCCACACGCCTCCCCTCTCGAGCAGAGGACTAAAGGCTGTTCTGCTGCTGTGGTTCTGTGGGTTTCACTACGCTGACAAACAGCTCCATTTGTTCTGGTTTGGTCGCGGCTAACCGAGAACAGAAACCCACCTGATAACAGAGGATACACACTGTGATTAGTTTATATCAGCGACGTGCAGGCAGGGGAGGCAGAGCCTCACCTGTGATACTCCAATGTAACGAAAAAAAAACTAAAGAAAAAACTCAAATAAAAGGTCTCCACTGATCTGTGTTGTAAATGTGATTTCTGTTTGATTCCAATCGCTTTTTATTATCAAAATCGGCAAATTTGCCGCTACAACTCCATGGGAGCGATGAGAAGTGAGGCGGGGACGAGCTCTGCCTCACGTCACCCCACAGAATCTGGCTGGAGCGCGGGCACTAAGCGCATGTTACCATCGGACTGTAGGTCACAAATGTAATGTTTGTAGATCCCTTTATTACATGTGTCCTCGCAATCCATAGTCTCTAAATAACTTATTTCACATATATATGGCTCGCTGGTCTCATCATACAACGGCAATGAAAAAGCACAGAGACGGTAGACGCAAACAACAAGCTAGACTTTTGAAACTAGAGGAAGATAAGGAGGACTTTTACAAATAAGTAATAGAGATCTTTGTCCAGAAGGATAGCATGGACTTCATCTTCAAGTCAAGGTAAGACCACCATTGTAATGAAAATGGGATCTTACTAAGAAAGAGCAATCCAATATTTAAATGAAACCACATGTCTCGGGTATCCTTTTGTGGAACGGTCTGTTTAAAATTAATCTAAACATCAGACTAAAAAAGCTTTTGAAAATAACAGAATATTTCGATTAAGGTCAAAATATAATATTTATAAATCTGACTCTGAAAGAGTCCGTGCCTCACCAGCCATGAACCTCACCGCACGTCACTGGTTCATATTGTGTATATCAAACCATAGTGGAAGAAGTACTCAGATACTTTACTGAAGTAAAAGTACAAGGTACACAAGTACAGAGGCAAGTACAGAGGCATGTACAGAGGCAAGTACAGAGGCAAGTACAGCGGCAAGTACAGAGGCAAGTACAGAGGCAAGTACAGAGGCAAGTACAGCGGCAAGTACAGAGGCAAGTACAGCGGCAAGTACAGAGGAATCCAAAGAGCTGCACTACCGCCCTCTGCTGGATGAAAAACTAAACTTTTCCTCAAACCAATTACTAGATTTACTCAAGTACTGTAGCAAAGTACAATTGTGAGGTACCTGCACGTTACGGTAGTATTTCCATGTTATGCTACTTTAAACTATTACTTCTCTACTTTTATTTGACATGAGTAACTTTGCAGGTGCATATTATTCATACAAAATATAAATCAAGTGATGAATATGATACATTATTCTGGATTCACAAACTCATAGTATAAAATGTTTATATTATGTTCACATTAATGAGTAACTAGTGATACTTATTATTCTGAAAATCACTTTTCTGCAAACGTTTTTTTTCCTGAAAAATTGGCCAAAAGTAAAGAAATATGATTTTTGTGAAGACTTATATAAACACAAAACATGAACACATGAAAAGTGTATTGATGTTTATTATTACGATACTTTTACAACATTATAATAAGAGGAAGTGTTAGAGACAGGTTTTGTTTTGGTCAAAGTCATATTGCCATCTAGTGGCGACCTTGTGCACTGCATGGTGAATAAAAGCTACATTTCCCATGTTGCAGCCAATTGAGAGACAGAGGTGGTCACCCTGTGGAATGCCGATAAAACACAACTGACCAGTTTCTTTAAAGTTTGTCATCCAACAGAAACAGAAAGAACATCTTAGATTGCTTCAATGCTCTATGTACATTCCCTAAGATCTTGAAGTGACTGTTTTTGTATATATTGATTGTTGTGTTTATCTTAATGTGTGCATATGTGTAAATGTGTCTGTTCATTGTGTATATATATATATATATATATATATATAGGATATACATATTTTATAGATATTTTGTACATTTGTATATTTGTATTATTGTATTTTGTATTCGGGATTGTTGGAAACGTTATTTCGATTTCTCTGTCTGTACAAACACAGAGAAATTGACATTAAAGTTGACTTTGACTTTTGAATAAACGCTTTTATGTTGAGTTTGCCTCTTGTGTTGTTGTGTTCACTCTGACTGAAAGAGTATTTTCTGAGTCTAA
Source organism: Dissostichus eleginoides (assembly GCA_031216635.1). Lineage (NCBI taxonomy): Eukaryota > Metazoa > Chordata > Actinopteri > Perciformes > Nototheniidae > Dissostichus > Dissostichus eleginoides. Next base: position 1,537,519 of record CM062286.1, read on the forward strand.
TTTGTGTGGAAACTATTTTATTTTGATTAATCGCAGAAGCCGAGTAGGCAAGAGTAAAACTGATAACCTGAAGGATTAGTAGATGTGTTTCAAAAGGTGTTTTAGAGTGGTTGAAGGAAGCGGTGACAGGAAGGAAACGCTGGTGTGGGCTATAGCCTACTTTCAGAGAAACAGTTTGATGTCACATCACAAAGAGGTACAATGGATCCAACAAGTCTTCAACGCCTCGTCTGTAAGTACAATCTTTATTCTGTTAGCATGAGGGAAGACGTTCAGATATCATAAAAACATCTGAGAGTTCACTGACCTGCACAACAAGCTCCAGAGTCTGGAGAGACTCTCTTTACTGTTCGGCACGTTCAGGAGAAACTGCAAACTAATATGATTGTTGTGGTGCATTCAAGTTCACGCTAGAAGAGAAGTCTGGTATTTTCTCAGACTTCTATCCAGTCTGACTCGTGCTAACTTTGCACTACATTAATGTGTTTTAAGCACCATAAAGACCTGTTGAAGTGTCCTGTGTGTCGCAGTAACTCACACCAACCTGTGGTTTCTCCTCAGTCCTCACCTCCTGCTGAGCTGCTCCACTAACCAGGGTCAGTACCCTTTCTCCGTCTTAGAAACTCAAAGCTGTGTCTCTGTTGACCTGATGCATCACTTTAGTCTCAGAGTACCTGAACACTTTTCTGTCCTCACATACTGAACTCTGCATTGACTGTTAGATTCATCAGTGAACATATCAGAAAAAAGATTATTAATTTTCTCCCTTTTAGAAGTTATGGTCATTTGTTCCGGGAATGTCATTTCAAGCCTGAGACCTGAAAAACAGGCTTGGGGCTTAACAGGTTATCTACACATTTGACTTAATCTGCACTGAACTTCTGGTGTTGTAAAACCTGCATTTCCCTGTTTTGGGACAAATAAAGGGAAAGTGAAGAAGTGCTTCTAGTGCGGTCGTCTTTCAGTCGGATGGTTGTTCAATCATCATATAAAAACAAATACTTGTTAGTGTTTGAATATCAACACTTTGGAACAGTTTCAATTATTTCACATTCAGGTAAATCTACTTGTAGAAAATGAATACAACTTAAAGTCTTATTCAGGACAATCATCCACAGATGAATCACAGAAACGTCCCTAAATCATATCTTTTTAAGTATCAAGTAGAGATATACTGGAAATATTACTGACTTTAAATACATAAATGATGCCTTATTTGGCCTTTCATGGCTGACGCATGGCCGATTCAACATGTTGAATCGGCCATGCGTCAGCCATGAAAGGCCAAATAAGGCGTGTCACGGCCGACGGTAAACACAAATTGAGTTTGGGCGACAGGGCACGCTTCGTCGTCCGACTAACGAAAACGGCCGATTTCGGCCTGGTATGTCAGGGCCTTAAAAGCCCTGAATTCAAAATGTTGCCCAAGTAAAGTAAGAAAGTTAAGTAGTATGCTACCAACACTAAAGACGTCAGCTGGATGGAGGCAACCATTCTTCTTCTGCATCTCTCTTGCTGCTGTTTTGGGGGGAAGTCAGAACCAGACACTGGTATTTTCCTGACGTTCTTCAGGAGAACAGAAAAGTCTCCGCTCTTCATCTCTGGATCTTTCAGCTCACACGACCTCGATAACGTGGATTCTGGAAGCTTTCATTCGCCTTATTATCTCTGAAGAAGAAGACGTAGTCATCCTTCAGCTCAGTTCTTCTCCACTCTATCTTTGTGAGGGCAGCATCTGTGGAAGTGTTACACTGAGTGACGTCTTCTCCTGGCCCTGCCTTCACCTCTGGCAAATCTGGAGGAAAAAGCAGAAAGGCAGAAGTCAGCAATGCATTTATTTAGAACAGGAACTTTTTACAACCTCATTATTTTGCAAAGAAAATGCCATTTACCTATATATGTATTGAGACATTTATATATATAGTATATATGAATGTATAAATACTTATACCTGTACATAAACATAAACATATAGAGGTGACACGATGGACTGGCGAACACTGAATGTGGAAAGCAGGTTTATATGCCAAGAGTTAGGAATACTCTGTTACAGTAAAAGTCCTGCATGTTACTCAAGTAGAAGTCTCAGATCTTGTTCTTGAGTAAAAGTAGAAGTACCAGAGTGTAGGAATACTCTGTTACAGTAAAAGTCCTGCATTCAAAATAGGGGGCGCTACTGAGCTGTTTTATCAAAAAAAAAATACGATTTATTTTTACATTCTCGAAAAGGTCGTGGGCTGTGACGTGTGTCCCAAGTTTTGTCCGTAGCTCCTTTTATCTTATCGCAATTAAAAAAAAATTATAGGCCACGCCCACATTCGTCATTCGTTGCGACACTATAAATCTGAGTTCGTTCATACTCACCCCCAGGGTATGGCTATGAAAAAATAAATGTATTCCGTCCATCCGTTCTTGAGTTATTACTGTGTGGTGTTTCTGGCGCCCCCTATATCCAAATGAAAATGCTTTGGTCTGCCTATTCAGCCCTACGAAAAAGGTACAAGTATATTATGTTGAAAATATCGCAAAAAGTCGTGATATTGTATAATGTATTAGTTGCATGTTGTATTTTGATAAAAATCACTGTTTAGTTAGTTGGAAAAAGGAAAGAAAAACAAATACAAATATCACAGTATGTTGAAAAATATGAAAACAGCAAGTTTAAAAAGTAATGTTGTGTTAAAATAACATGAAATAAATCAAAGTAAAGCATCTAAAACATATATTTAAAAAAGTCACGTTAGTCAAGTCAAGTTATCAAAACTGCATTGTTTCCCCGAAACAGTGTTAAAATCACAAACTTTCCATTTAGAGTTGGAATCTTTAAGAAACTCAATTCATTACAAATTCATTCATATTTGACCAAGTTGTAAAAATGTGCATCCATTAAAGTGTACGATAAGAATCTTTGTAGGAGAAAAAAACAAAATCATTGATTGTTTCCAGAAAACTGCATTGTTTCACCGAAACAGTGTTAAAAGTCACATTCTTAAAGAAAATCGTTCAGAAAAAGTACTTCACTTTCTACCAGTTGTAACATTTTCATTCGTAAAACTGTATCCAAAAGTAAGAGAAAGAAAACGAGAGAGAAAAGCTAAATCTGCCACGTGTCAAATCACAGACTTGCCTTTTAGAGAAACAGTCTGTAAGAAAATCTATTCAGACAATGTACTTCATTTTCTAGTTTTAAGGTCTTCATACCTCAAAGTGTATCTAAAGGTATCTTGACGAGAGAAAAAATGCAAAGTATCAAAGAAAACTGCCTGGTTTCAGTAAAAAGTGTTAAAATCACAAAGTCTTTCTGATCAGTAAAGTCATCAAAACGTGTGTTAAAATCAAAAACTGCCATTAACATCTATTTAGACAAAGTATTTCATTTTTCTAGTTTTAAGGTCTTCATACCTCAAAGTGAATCTAAAAGTATCTTGGCGAGAGAAAAAAAGGCAAAAATCTGCCTAGTGTCAGTAACTAAGTGTTCAAATCACAAACTTGTCTTTTAGAGTCACAGTCTTTAAGAAAATACATGCGTAACAAAGTGATTGACTTTCTACCATTGTAAAGTTTTCAGACAACAAAGTGTCTAAAAAGTATCTTGGTAGCAGAAAAAACTCAAATATGTGAGGTTATCAGAAAAAAAACCTACATTGTTAACTGGATTGTCTTACTTAAATCAAAAACTGCCATTAAGAGTCACATTCTTAAATAACATCTATTCCGACAAAGTATTTCATTTTTCTAGTTTGAACTTTTTGCATACATAAAAGTCTCTAAAATCTGTCATCTCAAAACATTCTACTGCACTATTTGATCTGTTTTATTTGTTCTATGTCCTCTATATATATTCATGTTGCTCTGTTGGAGGAGCCAATGTGTAGCTAATGGGCACATGATGATAAAAGCCTTGAAACTTGGATCTTGAATCTTGAAATGATCAAATCTGCATTGTGTCACTGAAACAGCCCTACGAATCACAAACTGCCTTGAAAGAAACCCAATGCCTACAAGTCATTCATATTCTACCAAGAAACCCAATGCCTACAAAGTACTTCATATTCTACCAAGAAACCCAATGCCTACAAAGTGCTTCATATGCTACCAAGAAACCCAATTCCTACAAAGTGCTTCATATGCTACCGGTTGTAAAGTGTTGCACACTTCAAAGTGTATCTAAAAGTATCTTAGTAACACAAGAAAAGAGAAAAAAGCTTTGATGTTAGCACAACTGGATTGTCTTACTAAAATCTCAAAGTGCCGTTAAGAGTCACAGTCTTAAAGAAAATCTACTCAGAAAATGTCCTTCATTTTTCTAGTTTAAGGTTTAGCATACACGTGTATCTCCCAGAGCCTTGGTGAGAGAGAAGCAACATCTGTGAAGTCCTCAACAACTGCCTACTTCAGTCAAAACAGTGTTCAAATCACAAAACCTCCTATTAGGTGGCACAATCTAGTGTGTGTCTGTGTGTGTGTGTGTGTGTGTGTGTGTCTGTGTGTGTGTGTTGAAAAACATTCAACATTTTGCTGCAGCTGCAGAGCGCCTCACAGAACATCAAAGCTCAGAAACTATTCAATACAAATATAGTTTTACAGTTAAATTAAACAATCAAAAAGGGTAGGATCAAGGGGTCTCAAGCTCTTTCAATTATTACCCAAACACAACTTCAAAGAGACTTCCTTATATTTAATAAAGTAATTAAACAATAAAAATACAAGATCAGTGGGTCACCTGTCCTCACACCTCACATCAAAGGGTTATTGGGGGGGGGTCATAGAGAGTAGTAAGGGTCATAAATCATGACTCTGTCAGGGCTAAGCATACTAATGTGACACAAACAGTGTGTGTGTGTGTGTGTGTGTGTGTGTCTGTGTGTGTGTGTGTGTGTGTGTGTTGTACAGTGTGTAGGTGTGTTTGTGTGTGTGTTGTACAGTGTGTAGGTGTGTGTGTGTTGTACAGTGTGTGTGTGTGTGTGTGTCTGTGTGTGTGTGTCTGTGTGTGTGTGTGTGTTGTACAGTGTGTAGGTGTGTGTGTGTGTGTGTGTTGTACAGTGTGTAGGTGTGTGTGTGTGTGTGTGTTGTACAGTGTGTAGGTGTGTGTGTGTGTGTGTGTGTGTTGTACAGTGTATGTGTGTGTGTCTGTGTGTGTGTGTTGTACAGTGTGTATGTGTGTGTGTGTCTGTGTGTGTGTGTCTGTGTGTGTGTGTGTGTGTGTGTGTGTCTGTCTGTGTGTGTGTGTGTGTGTGTCTGTGTGTGTGTGTGTCTGTCTGTCTGTGTGTCTCTGTGTGTGTGTGTGTATGTGTTTGTGTGTGTGTGTCTGTGTGTGTGTGTTGTACAGTGTGTAGGTGTGTGTGTGTCTGTGTGTGTCTGTGTGTGTGTGTGTGTCTGTGTGTGTGTGTGTGTGTGTGTGTGTCTGTGTGTGTGTGTGTAGTTGCGGCGGACAGACAGGTCTCAGTTGGTTTGGTGTCCTATCCTTACTTTTAATACTTGTAAATAAAACTTTTGGCCCGTAATTTCCTTTCCTCATTGTAGCGACCAGAGAGGGGGGGGGGGGGGGGGTACAAGGAGATAAATAAATGCTTCTCCCTTCAAGGGTGCCATCAATACAAAAAAAACATCACAACATAAGACAACAAATACACGCAGCATACATACTTCGGAATAAGGAATAAAGTGCAGTAATTATTTCCAGGAGTATCAAAATAAAATCTATAATGTCTATAATGTAATAAATAATAATAGTAGGTATGTATTTATAATAATGATAGTAATGATATATATGTATATATGTACAGAGTCACATTTATTTCACATGCAGGATGATTACGGGGTATGACTTTCAGGTGTTGAGAGCAATGATGGCTCTTGGGAAAAAACTGTCTTTGAGTCTGTTTGTTTTGGATTTGGAACACCTGTAGCGCCGGCCGGAGGGCAGCAGGTCGAACAGGTGAACGCCGGGGTGTGAACTGTCCTTAACAATGTTTTTGGCTCTACTGAGGCAGCGGGAGGTGTAAATGTCCATCAGGGAGGGGAGAGGGCAGCCGATGATCCTCTGTGCTGCTTTTACGACTCTCTGGAGCCTCATCCTGTCGGCCTCAGTGCAGCTGGTGTACCACACTGTGATGCAGTATGTCAATAGGCTCTCAATGGTAGAGCGGTAGAAGGTCACCAGCAGCTCAGTGGCCAAGTTGTTCTTCCTGAGCACCCTCAGGAAGTGCAGACGCTGCTGGGCCTTCTTGATGACAGCTGTGGTGTTGTCCTTCCAGGAAAGGTTGTTGGTGATGAGGACGCCGAGGAACTTGAAGGTGTGGACCCTCTCCACACACTCGCCGTTAATGTCGAGGGGAGCGAGGTCGGTAGTATTCCTCCTGAAGTCTACGATGATCTCTTTGGTTTTTGTGGGCTTCAGTGCCAGGTTGTTCCCTGAACACCACGCTGAGAGCTTCAGTACCTCACTCCTGTAGGCCGACTCGTCTCCTCCTGAGATAAGCCCCACCACAGTGGTGTCGTCAGCAAACTTGACGATGATGTTCTCTGGGTGGGCTGGACTCGATCGTGGGTGTAGAGCGAGTACAGGAGAGGGCTCAGCACACAGCCCTGAGGAGAGCCGGGGCTGAGAGTGCGGGTGGAGGAGTGATGGGGGCCAAGTCTCACACGCTGGGGGCGGTTAGTGAGGAAATCTTTGATCCAGGAACAGGTGGGTGGGGGGAGGCCTACTGTAGGTTTGATAGTTTGCAAACTAGAATGTCCGGGATGATTGTGTTGAACACTGAGCTGTAGTCAATAAAGAGCAATCTGACGTAGCTCCCACGATGCTCCAGGTGGCTCAGTGCAGAGTGAAGAGCTATGGCTACGGCGTCTTCAGTGGATCTATTTGCTCTGTAGGCAAACTGGTGTGGGTCGAGGGTGGGGGGAAGGCAGGCCTTTATGTGATGTAACACCAGCCTCTCAAAACACTTCATGATCACAGGTGTGAGTGCAATGGGGCGGTAGTCATTAAGGCTGTCTATGGTTGCTTTCTTTGGAACAGGGATGATAGTGGCAGTTTTAAGGCAAGGTGGGATAACAGCGAGTTTCAGGGAGAGATTAAAAATGCTGGTGAAGACCTGTGAGAGCTGGTTGGCACACGCTCTGAGCACCTTCCCAGGTACTCCATCTGGACCAGCAGCCTTCCTACCAGTCTCTGTTAGTGTTACGTTATTATGAGAGTGCTCTCATACTGAGTATGAGACACCTGGTCGACTCCCTCACCTCCTGCAGAGTCAATGATCCACAGGAACATGAACAGCCCCACACGTTGCGCAGCCATGCGAGCAGCTGATGCTAAACAGGAAGTGATCTGAACAGAGCGTAATCCAGTGTGAACCGGTCTGTGTTAGCTCAAAGGTTTCATAAGGGACGCTTTAACCCGGGGGCCTTTTATCCAGACCTTAAAACAAATCAAACTTACAGCAAAGTTTAAAGGGGAACTGCTGCTTTGGTATTTCATTCAGCTTGTCTCTCCATAAAACACATCGTTTCATATAAAGAGAGATGTGAGAAACAGCAGAGGACATAAGTTTTGCTGCTAAAGTCTTTAGCTGGTTGATATAAGGACGTCATATTGGTGTCCTGCCTAAAAGAAAAGAATATCACAATGTCATTGCTGCATTTTCTGTTTCCTTAAATAACACACTAACATGAGAAGCATATCAGAATGATGAGGAATAGCTTTTGCCTGAAATCTTACTCCTGTCAGCAGTAAGTTACTCTTACTACTGCTTACTTCTAACCCTCCCCTTTTGTCTGTCTCTTCTAAGGGTCCCGTCTACGCGTCTGGTCGTCCGGCACCACAGGGGGCTCCTCAGACGCCAGATGGACATTTATTTTAGGGGTAAAAAGCATCGAGTCAGGGCTGGAGTTAGTGCTCCCCCTGATCTTGAGGACAAATGTGTGTCAGAAAACAAAACCCTCTCTCTTTTCCTAAAAGGGTTCTTAAAGCAGTTCAATGCATTTTGGCTTTAACCATTTTCATTCAAGTCAATTTACTTCTCTGCATTTTCAGCTCAGTTCAGCATCACATGTCACCTTTTAGACGCTTTTATCCAAAGCAACTTACATACTTTCAATACTGTGGACAATCCTCACAGGAGCAATTTGGGGTGTTTTTCCCAGGGACACAACGACATGCTGCCTGCAGAGGAACCAGGTAACTTCTCTCAGTTTGATCTAGAGCACATGTGTCAAACTCAAGGCCCGGGGGCCAAATCAGGCCCGTGGTGGATTTAATTTCGGCCCGCAGGATAATTTCTAATTCCTATTAGATCTGGCCCGCCGGTATATTGCACGCACACCTTCACTCCATCCTGAGGGTCTCCTCAGCTCAGAGCCTGAGCCCAAACATTGATGAACTTGCACCCAAGATGAGATGCCAAGTATCTGAACTAGCATCACAGAGCAGCACACTGAGTTTAATGGATGTTTCCTTCTGCACTTTCTTTCTTGAGACAACAGGGCATGTTTGGTTTGTTCTTTTTGAGGGAAATAGTTTTTTTGAAGCTGTTGTTGGCCTGTGGGAAAATGTAATCATAAGAAATGACTCTGGAAAAGCTGCAGATAGAGCCATAAGAAATGAATGCAACTGATTATTTAATGTTTAATGTTGTTTTTATAGGCAATAATTTAAGCTTTGTTAGCTCCAGGTTTAATATGTGCAATAAGTTCATTCAATAAACATTGAACCAGTCCGGCCCTTGACTTGTACCGATTTATTTATTTTGGCCCACTGTGTATTTGAGTTTGACACCCCTGATCTAAAGGGATTTAATCTCAGCCAGAACTCTACTTAACACATTTTCTTTCTGACACCAGTAAATGACCTGTCTGTCTCCGTGACGATGACCCCGCCCACCCACGCTGAGCAGCTATTGGATGATGACTATGATGATGTCATGTCTGCTGTCACCACGGAGCATCAGTTCTGAAACAGAAACAGCAAAAGCCCCGAACCCTTCCCTGAGGAGCTCCACGTGTCCTCGTTCCCATGGCGATGTTATAATTACACATTTCAAGATAAAAAAACTCGCTCACCATCAGATTGGTTTTAAAGATTCTTTATTCTAGCTTGAACAGAACTTTGATTAAAATGCTTTTTTTAACGTAACAGTACTTTGGCTCAAATAAAATGTCTTTAAATCCTTTTCTACGTCACAAGCATTATTATATTTCTTAACTCTGAGGCTGTGGTCTGTTAGCATTAGCAGCTAATGCTCAGCACAAAGAACACATGTGCACAATATACAATAAAAGCAAGAAAGAATTATAAAATAAGAACTCCAGTGTCCAGATGTAACAAAATGTACTTTTTTTACAAATACCTAACATAGTGCAAAGCAAGCTTTACATTGACAGATTTAGGCACATTCATGTTCGGTATGTTCTCAAAGGGAAGTGCAGTTTGTTATTGATTCGTTATCGGGATGCATTCATTCAAATTAAATCGTTCATCATTGAATCGGCTACTTTTTGTTTTTGATCTCTTCTTTAGCATTCTGAAAGAAGCTCTTCATTTAAAGTTTAACGATCAGAACTGTTTTCACATTTCATGTAAATCTACTTAGGAAACAAATAAACCTTTTAAAGTCTTATTCAGGACGATCATCCACAGATTCAGAAAGGAAGTATTAAGAATATACTGAGATAATTAGCTGCACATACATAAACCTGAAGCAGACGACGTTTCTGCAATAAAACAAAGCACACGTGGAATGAGTCACGAAGCACAGACCTCTCCACAGCCGCCTGAGACTCAATGGGGGGGGGGCGAGTACATTCACCTACAACATGTATTCAAGTACTTTTTCCTGAGTCCAATATATAAACCATGAATACTCAGAACGGTCTCTTTGGAGGTGTTACTTGTTCAGAAGCAGTTGATGGAGGACAGTCGGGTGTAAAGAGGTGCGTGATTGATGAGTGCTTTACACACTTCTTCAGCAACACACTCATCTGAACTCTACAAAGGACCACTTTTAGATTTTAGACCAACATGACGTCCAAGAGCAAAACCAGCAACACCAACAAGAGGACAAACCAGTCCCAAAGCAACTCCCAACCCAACTTTTGAACTGGGAACCTTCGGAGGACCTGAGGACAGAAAGAGAGAGCAGTGAGGAAACGACTGGACCTCCCCTCATGTTGGAGAACAGCTGATCATGAAGGTGATGAAGAACAGAATCTGTTTCCTCTCCAGTCTCATGTCAGACATTATCTACCGATCACAGAGCATCAACATCATCTTTAAACATGCCAATGGCAAAACACAAACTCACGTTCAGAGACGATCAGATGGACAGAGCGCAACAGTTTACCAGGCATGTTGGGAGTTGTAACCCAACACTGGTACATTCCCGTGTCGTTGACGGTGACATTCTTCAGGAGAACAGAAGCGTTTCCGTTCTTCATCTCTGGATCTTTCCGCTCAACGCGACCACGATAACGTAGATTCTGGTATATTTCATGCAGCTTGTTATCTCTGAAGAAGAAGACAGAAAGACCCTTCAGGTCAGGTCTGTCCCACTTTATCTTTGTGATGGCAGCATCTGTGGAGCTGTTGCACTGAAGAGTGACGTTTTCTCCAGCGTTTGCCCTCACCTCTACTGAATCTTCTGAATCTTCTGAAAAGCAGAAAGGAAAAAGTCACCAACATTTCTATAACAGTGATCAGCTCACCTCGCACGGTCCTTAGAATATTCTGCTAGTTTGTGCACAAAATTTAAAAAATGTACAGGTCACATCTCTTCCACTATACATTCAGATATATAATATGTATTTTATGTGCTACACATATACTCGTATGGTAGTATCATACTGTGATCGCCCTCTGTATAATGTGCTACACATATACTCGTATGGTAGTATTCATACTGTGATCGCCCTCTGTATAATGTGTGCTACACATATACTCGTATGGTAGTATTCATACTGTGATCGCCCTCTGTATAATGTGTGCTACACATATACTCGTATGGTAGTATTCATACTGTGATCACCCTCTGTATAATGTGTGCTACACATATACTCGTATGGTAGTATTCATACTGTGATCGCCCTCTGTATAATATGTACTACACATATACTCGTATGGTAGTACTCATACTGTGATTGCCCTCTGTATAATGTGGGCTACACAGTAACTCTGTCCACTATCTCCCACTCCTGGGTGACTTCAGTGAACTGGAGCCTGGTTCTTCAAAATGCCTTTCCTCTGTTTTCACCACAGCTAAAGAACGAGTGCAGAACATTAGTCATTATTCACCTTTACTGACGGTCAGATTGATGGACTGCACCGGCAGGCTAATGGAGGAGATTGTAACCTCACACTCGTACGTTCCAGAGTCATCGATGTCAACGTTCTTCAGGACAACAGAAGCGACTCCGTTCTTCATCTGTAGATCTTTCAGCTCAACACGACCATGATAACGTGGATCCTGGTTGGTTTCATACGACCTGTTATCTCTGAAGAAGAAGACGTACTTATCCTTCAGCCCAGGTCTGCTCCACACCAACTTTGTGACAGCAGAACCTGTCGGATTGTTACACGGAAGAGTGACATCTTTTCCAGGCTTTGCCTTCAAATCTACAGAAAAACAGAAAGTCAAAAGTCAGCAGCATTTCTTTAACGTTGATCAGCTCAACCTGCACATTTCTACTTCCTGTTTAAAACGGCACAGCTCTTAAACTTTAAAGTCTGATATACTTCACATACATTGTTCTCTAACTTAAGATTTTGAATGCAGGACTATTACTAAGTTCATTTGAAGTAGAATTCCTTTATTCGTCCGACAAAGGGAAAAAAGCCATGCACATGGGGGGGTCGTCCGGTGCCTTGCTCAAGGCACCCCGGCAGGGCAGGAGGTGGACTGCACACTCCATATTAAGGTCTGTTCAGGGACTTGAATCGGCGACCCTACGGCTCACAGTCCAAGCCCCTACTGACTGACCCCTAGATTCCACCGGGAGCGTCTGCGCTGCGTTACGGCTACGCCACGCCACGCTGCGACCTCCTCCTGCGTCATAACCCACCGGGCGCGTTTCAAAACGTTGCGGAAGCGGAGCGTCGTGTGTGCAGGCTCGCAGTTGTTGTTGATTTGGGCATATTTCCTGGACGGGCCTGGGCCGGATGAACGTTCCACTTCCTGCCTGCGCTACGGCTGCGCCGCGCTACGCCGCGTCAAAAATAGGATTCATCCTATATTTTAGAAATTCCTTGCGCCGAGGCGCTTCTGGGACGCTTCAAGCCGTGGCGCAGCGGGTCTGGTGGAATAGCACCCATTGACTAGAGTGGCCGCGATCGCTAAAAACGCCGCAGCGTGGCGTGGCGTAGCCGTAACGCAGCGCAGACGCTCCCAGTGGAATCTAGGGGTAAGCCCCTGCCGGGCGGCTGCGCATTGGTGTTACAGCAGAGCAGGGGTCGTCAACCCCTGGCACGCGTGCCACCATTGGCACGCGGCACCGTAACCAGTGGCACACTAGGAATAAGTGGAATAAGTGTGCAAAATATTTAAAGGTTATTTTCGGATCCTGAACGAGACCGCCGCCAGGGCGCGTCTCCCCGTTACCTGCAGAAGGAAGCCATGCACGCAACGCAGCCCCGCTCTCTTTAACTCCAGGCGACTTTCTGCCGCTTTCCTCCGTAGTGCAGTGCAGATCGTTTCACCACAGAGGAAAGCACTTCACAAATTGCAGTACCCATAAGGAGCTGTACAAATGCTGCAGTTTTTGCGTGGCTGTGTCTTTAGTTGAAAGCCCAGTGGCGATCTGCTCATTTCTCATCGAAATAATATGCTACAAAGGGGCGGACTGGCCATCTGTGTGTTGACCTTCCTGTCGGCTCCCAGACCGAGGTCGAGGAAACAGGGGGGATGACTCTCTGTCGTCTCCCAGGGCAGAAGCAACAAGCTTCAGGTTCAATAACCCACTTTAGCTTAAATGACTGGAGAGAGGCGAGCTCTTCTTGGGAGGCCGTTGCATTTATTTAGTTGTTTTTCTGTTTCACAAAATACATCAGAGACCTCTGTTTTTCTGCTGCCTCGTTTCACTTCCAGAAACATACACACGCTCGCTCACTCTCGCTCTACCATCCACACATGCACACGCCACACCCCCCTCTCTCTCTCTTAAAGGGACAGCGATCTCATCTCACTCTGCATGACCCTAATATTGTAACATGTGTGTTCTGGAGAATCACAGAACGGACGATCGTCCTTATTATTATGCCGTTTAAACCAATTATTTAAATGTGTTTGTTAAATTCGGCATCATGTAAGTTGCGCTGACAGGTCCACACACTGCTTCCCCGCAGCGAGGCTCCCCCCGCCCTCCTGTTGACAGTTCACGAGCGTCGAGCTCCCCCCACCCCCCGCGTTGATAATTCACGATCGTCGGCACGCTGATAACAATTTTTTTTTGTAACATTGGCACTTCATATCAAAAAGGTTGCCGACCCCTGCAGCAGAGGATCAGAGCTCTGCTGGAGGAGGGCTTTATTTAGAAATGAGAAAGACTCTTGGCCTCCATTGGCTGGAGCGAGCAGGGAGTCAGTTTGTATTTGTTCAGTTTCAGCCAATCACAACTCTCCGTCTCAAAGGACATCAGCAGTGTTTTGGAGGGGCGCAGTTTCCTCTCGCAGAAAATAAAAGATAACATCAAATCTCCAGGTTCCAGGGTTACAACAAAACAAACAACTCTTTACAAGAACTCCTCGCTTTGAACAATAAATAATATACATCATAAAGTTTTAGGAAGTGGTTATGAAACAATTCCAGCTGCAAAGAGTCTGCTTCTGTTCAGGCGGAGGGATCTTGCTTCCACCAAGAAAAATAGTGCGTAACGAAACTCTGTTTTCTGTTTAAGATATTAGTTCATATCATAAATACTGTAACTAACTAACTAATAATTAAAATGCAAGAATAATGAAACTATGTACATTTGAATAAGCTCTAAAATGAAATACTGTGAAATACAAATAAAATACTTATTATTACATATAGACCCAACAGTATACAAAACAGTAGTAGCAATATATAGTAGGCTACAACAATGTTGATAAAAAATATGTATTTACCTCTGGACATGACATAACATTCAACGCACAGAGGTGTAAAGTAACTAAGTACATTTACTCAAACTCTGTACTTAAGTACAATTTAGAGGTACTCGTACTTTACTTGAGTATTTACATCTTATGCTACTGTGTACTTCTACTCCACTACAGTTCACACACACAACACACACACACACACACACACACACACACACACACACACACACACACACACACACACACACACTCCTCACCTCCTGCAGCCACAGAGCCAATAATCCACAGGAACATGAAGACATGTTGGGCAGATGTTAGAGTCGCCATGGCGGAGCTAGTGAGTCTGCACACGTTTCCTTGTTAACGGCAGCTAGAGGGAGGAAGAGGAGGGAGGAAGAGCAGGGCGGGAGAGAAGGGAGGTCACATGTGTCGTTTATCAAACCCTCTTCCGCATTAGCTCCGCTAACTGCGCCATGGGAGTTTAAAGAGATCCGCGTTAAGACCTCTGGAGTAACGGGCTACACGGGCTCTGGTGGCCTCAGTCCGGTGGAGGTGGACTGACTCGTCGCTCCGCTGAGGAGATGAAGAGCAGCTGAACTCCGGGACCCCCTCTGCTCAGATGCGCCCCCATACTGAAAGATATGCCGCCCTCTCCATACACAAGGGGGGAACTAAAAAACAACAATGATACACAGAGGTAGAACCCTACTCTCAAACCAACTGCTCACATTCAAAGAAATAGCATAATATATGTGTTTTACAGTAACTCTATTAACTTCCTGCATATGTGAATTAAAATGTGTAATGCACTAACAATTCAATAACACTTGTTAACAAAGGTTCAAAGGTCATATTTCGTGACTGAGGTCAAACTTATTTTCAGTGAGAGTACTATGGAAGCCCATTTCCGCACTTAAAACAAATAAAATCCCCATGAAAAGTCATAATTATGAGATAAAAAGTGCGCGTGCGCTGGCGCTGTCTTCAAAGGTCCCTTCATCACCTTGCTGCTCTCCACCATGCAAACGGCATCTAGTCCTAATCAGGTAACTATTACAGGTGACTTTTGTAAATGTTAGATGTTACATATAGCCTGGCCACATGTTAGCCTATATTGCAGCTAAACTACAACAATGCAGTTCATAGCTTTGACATGACCTGTTATGAGCTATAATATATATGCCTATAGTTTCTGGTAACGTTCACGCCACTAATGAACATAGTCAACTGTTAGTTTGCAACACAACGTTTGCTGTTGAGATTTGCCTTTAAACTGATGTTCTTCTTATCGTGATATGATGCAGGACATGCTCAAAGAGCTGCTTGGAAACAATTATATCCAGTCAAAATGAAAACAGCAATTTTGTATGCTATTTGTTTAAATAATTGAATAAATATTTCTATTAATACATGTGTGTATTTTGCATTTGTATCCTGTTTTTACACATAGTCAATCTAAGGGCAACACATGACTTTGTGTGTACATAAAAATATATGTACTGAGAATATTTGGTACATCTTTGACGTGTCTCAAACAGCTACAATTATATTTTCATTCATCACAGGTTAAAGTATATTATAATTCTGACAATTGCAATCAGTATATATATTTCAATTTGTCCTGGAATGAAACAGGAAACAAATACACATTTCTGAAATATAAATTGTGACACTGCCCCAGGAGAGTTAATGATCCAGTTCATTGTTCATCAGTTGTCTGAGTGCGATATACAGTCTAACAGTTTCAAACACATCTTTTGTTAATTTCAGATTATACTCTGACATTAGATCCACACAGATATGGAACACATCTTCATCACATGGGAAGTCCTTGAACACACACTCATCAAGGCAGGACTTTCTCCAGGTCCACGTGGTGCAAACAATCTGCCTCCATACAGAGAGGCACTGCATGCAATATGGAGGGACGTCCATGGGGTGATCGTGAGTTATGGACTTGACGGACTCTGTGATTGTTCCAAGTCAATACAACCTCATTAAGTTCTTCCTAGGAGGCAAATAATATTCAGTCAAATAGAATGTATACAAATACTGGGCAGTGGTGATTGATTACTGCCTTAGTCAAGTAGTCCTGACCCATGGTTTGTTATACTTGTGAGATTTGTCTTCTAGTTGTACTATGATAGGTTGGCACAATCATATTAATACCTGTAAAATGTAAATTGCAGCAGTGCAACTAATGTTATATCTTAACAGCTATAAAAATGTGGTGGATAAACCCGAAAATAAAAATTCTTAAATCCCTACTTATTTGACACAGCTACTCTGAATACCCATGTTTTTGTTAGCCAGAAACAATAACTTATTATTCACTCTCTCCACGGAAAACAGGCAATTCATATTTTACACATGGTCATTTGTGGCTCTTTAAAAATATTCACCACATTTAACATTTATTTATTTCATAATGTGACAAGTACCTGTATTATTTGCAGAACTGGATCAAGGACTTGTCCAAGAAGTTGTCTGAGAAGTAGCCATCTACACTCAGTTTGTCAAAAAGGTCCATCCAAAACTGGACACACTCACTTCGCAAGGTCAGCCACCATGGTTCAATACGCTGGTTTCCAGGGCTTGGACCAAAGGTCACATTGTCTGTTTCAGCTTGGTTCTCAGAAAAATGCAAAAACTGCTGCATTTCAGCCATATGGCCATTTTCTGTTCCTAAATCAAGTCTGAGTCTGGCAGGGCACCCACCAGCATTGATAACAGCATCCATAAAGTAGCCAGCGATGATCTTCGGGTCTTTGTTTGTTTTGTAAGCTTCAAGCCATATCATCTTTCTGGAAAACCCGTCAATGCATCCACTGATTGCAGACTGAGCGGCTCTGATAACCTCAGCTCAGTGAGGTAAAGGCACTCCTTTATATGATCATTATAGTTATAAAAAAACAAGAGAATAAAGTAAACAGGTATAAAATACTATATGACAGTAAAAGAAGTTGTTATTAATAAACAAGAATACAGTTTGAAAGGGGAGTGATTTGTAAAATATCCATAAAGAAAAATAAATCTGCTTCCAGTTCTGTTTCATATGTTGAGAGATGTATCCATAGATCTCCTAATGTTGCTCTCAAAGTGCAGCAAATTGATGCTTTTAACTTCAACATTTAAAAAAATATCTTCCCGGGGGAGCATGCCCCCGGACCCCCCTAGAGGAGGTTAGGCCCCCCCCCCCCCCACTTAAATCATGTCCACATGGATAGGAAACTAAATACATTTGCACACATCTTGTGTCCATATCTTTCTGTTTAGGTGGTCATGCCACACCGTGCACGTGCATGCATGCGCGAGTCATAGTGAGTGTCTGCATTTGGGGGGGGGGGCGCCAGCTAAAATCTTGCCTAGGGCAGCAAATTGGTCAGGGCCGGCCCTGGTTGCAATTCCAAATGGCTTAAGCTTGTGTAACCATCAATGTGCCATACATAGTTTGGACCACAGCTGTGGTAGATTGTAAATCCACGTTTAAAGTAGTCCTAAATTGTACTCACAATCCATTTCCGTGTCAAGATAAATAGGAGAACTCGAGCCAAAGAGCTGCTAGTTTGTCTGTTGTGACAAAGTATCTCATTATTATGACTTTTTATCTCATAATTTCGACTTTCTTATCTCATAATTATGACTTTTTATCTCATAATTTCGACTTTTTTATCTCATAATTATGACTTTTTTTAAGTGGCGGAAATGGGCTTCCATAGCTTCCATAGTATATGCACAGAAACAGTTAGCATCAGTTTGAGAGGTGCCCATCGTTCATCTTATTTAAAAAGGTGCTTTTTCCTCAACTTTGAGACGGACGCTCTAGTAGCTTTAAATTCATGTTGGTGATGAACACGTGACGCTCTGACGCTATAATTCAGAAGTGGGCATGGTTAATTCTCAACTGGCCGGTCACGTGATTTACCGGAATCAGGTTCTAGAAACAATAAGACATTTAGGTACAGTAAGCAACAGTGAAATGTGATAACGTTTTTAATCTGATGATAACATGAGAATACATTTGAGATTAAAGTCAGAAAACATGAAAAATATATATTTGTGTCTCATCCCAAAAAAAGGTTTCTCATGTTGCCGTAATCCTGCTCCGTCTGACTTCTGAGAATAAAGTCAGAATTCTGACCAAAAGGTCAGAAGTAAGAGTACCTGGGCATTTAAATACCAAATGAAATATATTTAGAGTTCTTCATAGAAACTTTGAAAAGTTAACATAAGTCACATATTTGTAAATATATATTATACACATGTAGTTCTGCAGCAGGTTTATTCTGCTGATGAACTACAAATTCACAAACTGCATTCAAGGACCCGCAGACATTCACTGCCTCTGTGCGATCTACTCTAAGGCGCCCCCTGCTGGTGGGAGCTCTGCAGCACACTCACTAACAGCAGTACTGCATAAACACACTTTACTACAGTACACACAGAGGTGGGAAGTAACTTAGTACATTTACTCAAATACTGTCCTTAAATACAATTTTTGAGGTACTTGTACTTTACTTGAGTATTTCCATTACTTTATAATTTTACTCCACTATATTTATTTAACAGCTTGAGCATTGGTTATCAAACATTGGTTTGAAAAGAACAAATGATCATTAAATATAAGCAGAACAAAGATTATGCTCTTTGGAAAACATAAAACATTCCACTGGTGCAATTAATAATAGACAACATAGACAATAGTCCGGCAGTGGCTCAGGCAGTAGGGGCTTGGACTGTGAGCCGTAGGGTCGCCGGTTCAAGTCCCCGATCAGACCTAAAATATGGAGTGTGGACTGCTACTTGGAGAGGTCCCAGTTCACCTCCTGCCCTGCCGTGGTGCCCTTGAGCAAGGCACTGAACCTCCCCCTTCCCCCCTCACTCCCATTGCTCCCCGGGTGCTGTACAATAGCTGCCCACTGCTCCTGCTACTAGAATCCTGGTACTAAGATGGGTTAAAAGCAGAGAACACATGTCACTCTGTGCTGTGTGCTCTGCATGTGAGACCATTAAAGAGGGTTTCATTTTCAATTATATTCTTCTACATAAACTTAGAAAGAGTATATGTAAATAACTTCAGAGCACAACATCAGCTGGAAACCTCATATCCATCATGTAAAAGCTAAACTGGCTAAGACTATCGCAATATTGGGGAAAGCAAGACACACTCTGGAGTACACATCATGATATACTCTGTGTGATACACTCATATCACATCATGATATACTCTTTGTGATACACTCATATCACATCATGATATACTCTGTGTGATACACTCATATCACATCATGATATACTCTGTGATACACTCATATCACATCATGATATACTCTGTGTGATACACTCATATCACATTATGATATACTCTGTGTGATACACTCATATCACATCATGATATACTCTGTGTGATACACTCATATCACATCATGATATACTCTGTGTGATACACTCATATCACATTATGATATACTCTGTGATACACTCATATCACATCACGATATACACTCATATCACATCATGATATACTCTGTGATACACTCATATCACATCATGGTATACTCTGTGTGATACACTCATATCGCATCATGATATACTCTGTGTGATACACTCATATCACATCATGATATACACTCATATCACATCATGGTATACACTGTGTGATACACTCATATCACATCATGATATACTCTGTGTGATACACTCATATCACATCACGATATACACTCATATCACATCATGATATACTCTGTGATACACTCATATCACATCATGATATACTCTGTGATACACTCATATCACATCATGATATACACTCATATCACATCATGATATACTCTGTGATACACTCATATCACATCATGATATACTCTATGTGATACACTCATATCACATCATGATATACTCTGTGATACACTCATATCACATCATGATATACTCTCTGTGATACACTCATATCACATCATGATATACTCTGTGTGATACACTCATATCACATCATGATATACTCTGTGTGATACACTCATATCACATCATGATATACACTCATATCACATCATGGTATACACTGTGTGATACACTCATATCACATCATGATATACTCTGTGTGATACACTCATATCACATCATGATATACTCTGTGATACACTCATATCACATCATGATATACACTCATATCACATCATGATATACTCTGTGATACACTCATATCACATCATGATATACTCTGTGTGATACACTCATATCACATCATGATATACTCTGTGTGATACACTCATATCACATCATGATATACACTCATATCACATCATGGTATACACTGTGTGATACACTCATATCACATCATGATATACTCTGTGTGATACACTCATATCACATCATGATATACTCTGTGATACACTCATATCACATCATGATATACACTCATATCACATCATGATATACTCTGTGATACACTCATATCACATCATGATATACTCTGTGTGATACACTCATATCACATCATGATATACTCTGTGATACACTCATATCACATCATGATATACTCTCTGTGATACACTCATATCACATCATGATATACTCTGTGTGATACACTCATATCACATCATGATATACTCTGTGATACACTCATATCACATCATGATATACTCTCTGTGATACACTCATATCACATCATGATATACTCTCTGTGATACACTCATATCACATCATGATATACTCTGTGATACACTCATATCACATCATGATATACTCTCTGTGATACACTCATATCACATCATGATATACTCTGTGTGATACACTTATATCGCCATGTCTGAGTTACTGTGTGGAGATTTGGGGAAACACAAAACCAACAGCCGTTATGCACAATACAAAAAAGGGCTGTAAGAGTAATCAATAATGTTGGATATCTTGAACTCACTCATTCATTATTCTTGAAGTCACACACACTGAACAACTCAAGGTCAGAAGAACTCTGAGAAGAGCAGAACAATCTGTGGGCTGGTTTCATGGAGCGGTTTGGAGCAGGAGTTCAAACAAAGCACACATATCATTCACTTTGAAGGGATGCACAGAAACACTTCTTTGGAAAAGTATGAGAACGAAGAAAGGAGATTGAAGAGGAGAAATGATTGTAAATGTATAAATGTAAATATGTAAGTAGGAATAACTTGCAGACATGATTGAAAGGATAATTATTGATCAGCAGTAAGTAAGGGGGATCAATAAGCATCTGCTTCCTCCTGCTCCCTTTGGACACATAGGATTTATTATTATTATGAATATGAATATGTGTGTTGAATAAATAAATATTATTATGAATATTGATAAATACTGTATTTTAACAATACGGTATTCTGTTTTTCACATTTAATTATTTTTTATTTGTTTCTTTTTTTAATCTGTTCAAGAAGTGCAAGAATCTAATGTTAGACTATCTCTTCAAAGCAGGAACAGGAAGTGGTTTTACTGCTCGGAAAGAAGAAGAAGAAGAAGAAGAAGAAGAAGAAGAGAAGAAGAAGAGAAGAAGAAGAAGAAGAAGAAGAAGAAGAAGAAGAAGAAGAAGAAGAAGAAGAAGAAGAAGAAGAAGAAGACTTTTTTGACTTTTGCAAAAACACTTTATTTACATACTAACAATTAAACATATATTTCAAATAAAGTGCTTCATTGTGCAAGAAAAACGTTTCACTTAAAATACATTAATATAAAACCTATGTCATAAAAACGTGTGCAAAGTGCAAATCCTCATTAACAACGGAACAGACAATATCATTATAGCACCAACGCTGTTTAAAAGCGTCCAAGTCCCCAATGTGCTTATAAAAACGATGCTCCAGCCAGAGTCTGGCTCTGATGTTACACAGCCAGATCGCTTTTGCCTCTTCCCCTTTCTTATTTTCAACCCTGTTTCTCCTGCTTAAATAAATGGCCATTTTTGCTTCGCCAGAGAGGTAATTCAGGAGCTGCCACTTTTTCTTTTTATATGGAGCCCCCATGATAAAAACACTCTCGGTAAAAGCTATACTAAAAAGACTAAAAACCAATGTTAAAAGAGAGAAGAAACCCGTGAGTCTCTTGCACTCTGTAAAAACATGGAAAACAGTCTCTTTAAAACCACAAAATGGACACTTGTTAAAAACAGCAGGATTAATAATGGAGATAAAAGAATTACAGGCGATGGCACCGTGTACAATTCTCCACTGGAGGTCGGCAGTACGTTTTTTAATGGGAGGTTTGTATAAAATCCTCCACTGTGGGCCTGGTCCGTTCCTGCACCCGGTCTGGTGCTCCACACAGTGGAGGCCCTGTCCTTCAGCACATTTTTGTTGGTGGTCTTACAATGTTCATGTAAAGGTTTTCTTGTCAGCTTTGTGGACAGTCATTCCCTCTTTGTTTGCGACCTTGAGCAGGGGGCCGGCCAGCTCTCCGAGCCCTGGGCTCAGGTAGATCTCCGGGAAAGGGTCTGCTGGGTCCGGCTTGGCTCTTCCCTGTCCGTAGCTCCTTAACAGTCTTTTGTCATCAGGGGAGAGGATCTGGCTCCAGAGTTGTAGGATCCTCTCGGCCACCCGGACAGAGTGCAGACCCAGCAGAGAGCCCAGGGCCCGGGCATCGCTCAGCTCCGGCCCCACTGCATCCACCAACTGCTGAAGGCACAGGGTCTTGGATCGGCACAGCGCCACCGTCAGGCCGGGTGTTTCGCTGCTGCTGACGTCCAACCTGGCTTTGTGAATCAGAGGCTCTTTCAACAACCAGTACAGAGAGTCAGTCTTTGGACACCTTTTATGGTTAAAAAGGGCCCAAGATTTAAAAACACCCTGATAAAAAGGAGGCAACCCATTTAATTTTAAAAAGTTTAAATCAGTTAAAAACAGAGCAGCATCCAGCCCCAGGTTACTCACGCGTCGGAGAATGCAGCTGCTCACATCTCTCCACACCAAATCAGCCGGGCCGGTCAGATACCTCTGTAAAAACTGTATCCTAAAAGTGGCTGTTCGGCTGGCCAGGTGGATAAGGCCCTGTCCCCCCTCCTCTCTAGATAAAAACAGCACCCCCTGTGGCACCCAGTGTAGGCCCTCCCAAAAAAAATCCACCAATTTTTTGTATTTGGGCTAGTAAGCCTGAGGGAGGGTCTACACAGGTAAGACGGTGCCACAGTTGGGATGCCACAAGGTTGTTTAAAACCAACACTCTACCTTTAAAAGACATCTGAGGGAGCAGCCACTTCCACTTGGAGAGCTTTCCCTCTATCTTCCCTATGACGTCCTCCCAGTTCTTCAGGACTATATTTGTATTCCCTAAGAACACCCCCAGGTACTTTATTCCATCTTTTTTCCAGACCATGTTCTGGGGAAGAACTGGGAGACCGCCACTCCACTCACCGACAGCGAGGGCCTCACTTTTCTTCCAATTCACCCTCGCTGCCGATGCTGAAATAAACTCCCTCACGATGTTAACTAAAATGTCTATATCTGTTTGGTCTCTAATAAAAACAATGATGTCATCTGCATGCGCTGATAAAACCATGTTTCCATTAAAACCAGGTAAAAACAGCCCTTGCAGTTTGGAGCGTATTTTGTTGAGGAGGGGTTCCAGGGAGAGTGCATAGAGCATGCCAGACAGAGCACAGCCCTGCCGGACCCCTCTACACACTCTAAAAGGAGCACACAACCCACCGTTGAACTTCAGCACACTCTCAATCTTATTGTACAACACCTTGATCTTGGCTTTGAAACCAGCGCTGAACCCAAACTCCTCCATTACTTTCCAGAGGAAGCTGTGCTCAACGCGGTCGAAAGCTTTTCCTGATCTAGAGAAATCAGACCAGTATTAATGCCCAATGAGCTGGAGACCTCCAAAACATCTCGAATTAGGTGGACATTGTCCACCATGGACCTGCCGGGCACACAGTAGGTCTGGTCCCGGTGGATGACCTGCTCCACAGCCCTCCCCAGCCTGGTGGCCAAAGCCTTGGACAGAAGTTTGTAATCCACACACAGCAGAGACACAGGGCGCCAGTTTTTGATGTCCTGCAGGTTTCCTTTTTTTGGTAACAGCGTGATCACCGCTCTCCTGCAGGACATCGGCATAGAGCCAGAGGCCAGACTTTCATTAAAAACGTCTAAAAGGTCATGTGACAAGACGTCCCAGTAGGCTTCGTAAAACTCTACGGAGAGGCCATCGATACCAGGAGCCCGCCGTCCCTGCATGCCTTGCAGGGCGGTCTGCAGCTCCTGGATCGTTAACGGCCCTTCGAGCTGTGAGTTGGTCTCCTCGGAGACCTGAGGTAGTTCGGCACAGAACCCCTCGGACAGAGTTTCCCCCTCCTCATACTCGCTTGTGTAGAGGGTGGAATAAAAACTCACAGCTCGCCTCCTGATCTGGCTTGGCTCTGTTATTTCCTGCCCTGTGTCTGACAGCAGTGAGTGGATCACTCGCCTCTGCCCATTCTTTTTTTCCAGGCCGAAGAAGAAACTAGTGGGAGCATCCATCTCATTAGTGTTGAGAAACGGGACCTGACCAGTGCACCCTGAACTTTAAACGTCCAGCAGGTTGGCTAAAGCCATTTTTTTCTCTTTGAGTATTTCAATATATCCTCGATCTCCTGTGGTCTCACTTATTGTTTCTAGTTCCACTATATCACTCTCCAGGTCTTTCATAGATCTAATGATGTCTTGTGTGACATTGAGGGTGTGCTGTTGGCAGAGCAATCTTATCTCAGTCTTACCATGGTCCCACCACTGCCTAAGACTGCTAAAATCTCCCTTCCTCTGCCTAAAAACACTCCAGAAATAAATAAGGGCCTCTTTAAAATGTTTATCAAATGTTAAAACCGAGTTAAAATGCCAATATGCACTTCTGGGTAAAACATTTCTAATAAAAACATTACATAAAAGCAAAGAGTGATCCGTAAAACCAGCAGGTGATATGCTGCACATTTTAAAAGTGTTAAAATGATGCTTAAAACAATAAAAACGATCTAATCTAGCCGATGAAATTCTATTCTCTCTGATGTGGGACCAGGTGTACTGCCTGTTGTCTGCGTGCATCCTTCTCCATACATCCAGCAGGCCGTGGGAGTGGACCAGCTGCCTCAGAGCATGCTGGGATGCTGGATGCGGCTCTGCATGGTTGCGATCTAAAGATGCATTTTATGTACAATGAAAATCCCCACCCAAGAATAATAACCCTCCGTGGCACAACCGTTTAAAACATCACTAACTTTGAGTAAAAACAGCTTCCTCTCTGCACCGTTTGTTGGAGCAGACACATTTATAAAAACAACTGTAAAAAGGTCAAACCGTGCTTTTATTAAAAGCAACCTCCCCTTGATAGAATGCTCGACCTCCAGTGAGACAGGATTAAAAGACTTGGAGAGGAGGAAGCCCACCCCCCCACTCAGAGAGGTGTTGTGGCTTAAAATGACTTCCCCCTCCCACTCCTCTTTCCAGTCCGTCTCATTAAAAACGTCGCTGTGCGTCTCTTGTAAAAAGAGGACATCGACATGTTTGATTTTTGCACTCTGATAAATAAGTGCCCTCTTTCTTTCCTCTCTGGCTCCATTTAAAGACCCACTGAAGTGTGCGACGGTGCATGATCTTTTATGCTAATACGTATAGTAATGACCAAAATTGTCCATTGGAACCCATATCAAAGATGTTGGAATAGCAACGAATTTGACGAGTTTGAATTTTCCGCTGGGAAATTCGCAGTCGACCTCCGCCTTCGTGGGCGTGGCTTGCGATCTACTGCGTGACGTCACAAGATGGGCCAAGCCGAAGTGTTTACATTCACCACCATTCATTTTGTCTCTATTTCAAAGTCGAATTTACCAACGTTTTTGAGCGAGTATTTGATTGGAAAGTGTTTCGCAGTCGACTGGAAGTGATTGCCAATCGAGAAAAGCTGACAATGGAGGCGACAGTGACGAAAAAGGGAGGAAAAACACACGGGAAGCGATGCATTGCCGCTGGCTGTGGTAATGTGAAGTCTGCCGAAGTGGCGATGTTTCTGTTCCCAAAAGATGAAGGTGAGTGGCTGGTGTCATTGTTTCGTAGATTCGTAGATTGTTTATGAAAAATAAACGCCACTGTGTTTGTGTTAACTAACAAGACTATCATGGCGGCGGCAGAGCTCAAGTCGAGTTTCTCCGCCTGGAGATATTCTCACTATTTCACTTTTGTCGAGCACAAAGAAAAGAACGTTTTAGTTAAATGTAAGTTGTGTCTTGGCGGGTCAAAGATCCTATCGACTGCCCAAAACAGCAATTAAAATCTGTTGAAACATCTGCAGAAAAAACATGCTGGGACGAAGCTAGTAGCTAAGACCACAGACCCAGACTCATCCGACGCCATTCCACCTCCACCTAAGCAACAGCGGCTGGATTGGCACTTTGAAACATATCTTTGTGTTTGTGTTTGTATAGACCACATTGCTTAGCAGAGTTCAGTGATGCAAATGCATGTCAAGTTGATCAACAGGTTGTATTATTCTCCGATGCAATAACAGTACTGAAATGAAGGCTACAGTATAAGGGCATTAATGGGTGCCCTTTTCTAAGTAACTAAGAAGTTACTTTTCACAGTAACGCATTACTTTTTGGTGTAAGTAGTGAAGTAACTAGTAATTGTAACTACTTACTGGTTTTCAGTAACTAGCACAACACTGCATGTGAACATGAATGTTGCATCATGCTATGAACAGATGAATGTATGATCAGGTGATGGCCAATCCTGTGTGTAGATCTACTCTAGATCTATGACAAAATATTGTCCTCAACTAAATTGACTTCCATGGCCACTTTCCTCATCTATCCTGTCCGAAAAGCTGTCAAAATCACTCATTTCTCTCGCACCAGTATCACTTTCCGAAGTCTCCGCCATGTTAACAATCACAACTGGGCCCATCTTGTGACGTCACAGCCGCTATCGTCTGCAGCAGCGGTAGGCTCAGACGGCCGTTCACGGGATGAAAAATTTGCGATGTTTATCTCGTCCCTCGCACTTCCTAAAAAATTATTTTAGCCATGAACAGGTACAATTATATGTAAGAAATGAAACTGCCATTTCATTTTGGTGCAAAAAAATGCACTTCACTGGCACTTTAAACTTCCCACTCTAAAAGCATCCACTGCGAGTGAGATATTAAAAGCAAAACTAAAAACAAATACATTAAACACACATTGAGGTTTTTAAAATCACCGCTGCCCATTTGCTTCCTTACTTTAGTTACAATTCTTTTTAATCTATAAACTTCCAGCTCATCCAAGACAGACTGCTCTTTCCTGTTCACGTGGAGTCGAGGCACAAAAAACGGCCAAATCTGGGAAATATTCTTCTATTATTACGTTATGTTGGTTTTTTTCTGCACCAGGTAATTTTTTATCATGGCACATCGCTGCTGTCAGACACACAATCATCCCAACTCTCATCTGCCTGTCCTTGCTCTCTTCCTTCCTTTCCCTCACTCCCTACTTTACTGCTTTTTGCAACGGTTGATGTATCTTTTTTATTTATTTATCATTTCTGCTGCCACCTCCTCTTCCTCCATCTCAGCAACCTCCACCCGCTCACCCCATGTTTTCTTCTCCTCTCCTGTTTTTTCCATATGTGTTTCACTATCCATATCCTTACTGACTTCACCTGTCTCTACATTTTCTTTTGCCAAATCACCTTGTGGTTCATTGATTATTTCAGGGTTTTTTTCACCATTTGTATTTGTTTTTTTATCTTTTTTTCTCCCATCCCCTTTTTCTTCTGCTTCACACAAAACCACCACCTCATTTTCCTGAACATAATCACCCACACCCACACCCTGCGCAACACCACCGCACCGCAAGCCGGGCACAGCAGCAGAACCGCGCTGTGTAGCGCGCTCTCGCCCGCTCCGCGTCCGAGACGTCACATCGCGCGCCACCGCCAACTGCTCAGGAGCAGCGTTGCTGTCAACAGCAGCGGCCGCCACCGTGGGAGACAGACACCCCTCCATCAGCAGCAGCCACCTGCTGCTCCATTACAACCGGCGCATCGGCCGCTGGCGCGGCAGTCCGCCCCGGCGCAGACAAGGGCGGTTTCGGCGCAACGGACGGCCCTGGCACAGCCGGTGGTCCCGGCGCAGACGCGGGTGGTCCCGGCCCAGCGGGCGGCGGACCCGCCGCTGGCGCGTTGGACGGTCCAGCCTGCGCGTCATCCGGACCAGGCGGAGCCGTATCCCCGCGCCTCGGACAGGCATTCACGGTGTACCCCTCCTCCCCGCAACCAAAGCACTTCATAACTGATGACATTGCAAAAATCACATCGTCATAATCATCTACTTTAACGTAAAGACGGAGGTTAAGCTCCGCATTCCGATTGTTCAGTATCATATAAACTTGTCTGCGGTGAGACACTACGTGTTTCAGTAACTGAACTTACATCCAGACAGCATCTTTTTCACTGGAGAAACAAGTTTCCCGTGTCTGGACAGTTCTCTACTGAGGAACTCATCAGTTATGAAGGGAGGGACATTAGAAAGAACAACTTTGGTTGCGGGCCAGGGACTTAATGCTGCTGTGCCCGACCTTCTCTCCCACAGCCAGCCCGATCTCCTCCACAGTGCATGGGAAGCCGGCTGAGATTTTAATGCCTTGCTTCCGCGTGAGTTTGGCAAACTCCCCATTTACCATGGCGTCAGACGCCGGCCGGCGAGACACCGGCAGGAGACGCCCACAAAACACCCCACAAACACCACCAAAAAGCACGAAAAGTAAAGCAAATCAAACCACCACCGATAAACTATATTAACTTAACACCCATTACACAAAAATAAACTGAAAATATAACGCAAAAGTCTCGCACTTCTCTTTCACTCACACTCCAAAATCTCCCAGCATGCACCAGGAAGAAGAAGAAGAAGTAGAAGAAGAAGAAGAAATAGAAAAAGAAGAAGAAGAGTTGATCTCATTGCACCAAGAAGCAGAATGAAGGACACGTCTCTCCTGCTCCGTGAGTAACCCTGAACACATTTAATACTTCAAGATATGAAAGAGGGATAAAGGATCATGTTTAGTAGATGAGAACAAATGGGGTTTGAATGTTATAAAAACAGTGAAAAGGTGATCAACAATATCTCTATCCTGAATGCAGGACTCGTGCTTCTGTTTTGAATGTAATAACTTCAAACTAATAAAGTGTTGTGTTTTGTTTCCAGTGCTGAGCTCCCTGTTCTGCTGCTCAACAAACGCTGCAGGTCAGTAACGTTTAGATTCTCAGGAGGAAACTCTTTCCTGCTGTTTCTCTTTCTCAAAGACACAGAGACATTCTCTTTTTAAAGAATGCTTTAAAGCTACATTTATTTCTGCTCACTAAACTATATGGTGTTGAATATTTGATCCTGTCTGAGTGTTTGTTAACGTCATGAAACCACTGTCTATGAACACTCTGACTCCTGAACGACTGCAGTCAGTAAAGCTCACAGATCGATGAATACATGAGTGATTCTTCCAGTATCTGCTGCCACAGCTGCTTTATAGCAGACGCTCCTTCACTTCATGAGACCCTCAACTATACCACCTTTAAGAACTCTTTACACATCAGGGATCCAATGCTACCACGCTTTATGAGTAGAAGACGTTCGGTTCAAAGCAACTCTTTTTGTTGTTCGTCTGGATATGAGAGGAACTTCCTGATGAAATCATCGTCTGTCTTTTTGGAGATGTTTGTTCTGTCTCTGTTTGAAAAGGTGAATTCCTTTTGACTCTGGGTTCAGCTGTAGGGCCTGTTGTGATCTGAACAAAAGTACATTGACAACAGTGGACTTGGACACGTAAGAAATGGGGCAGGAGTACCTTTAGAATAACTCTTTAAATACAATGTTTTATTATTTCTATTGTTATGTGTTCGGCCCCTGATGTGAACTGCAAGTATTATTTCCCTCAGGACAAAGAGTTCACTAAACCGAACCAAACATGGCGCTCGCTGCAGTTTGAATATTGCATGAGTCCACATTGTGATTTTGATAACATTTCCATTAGTTGTGCTTCCTTTATTACCGTAATAAGGGTTTCCTTGGAGCAGGCAAACTGTCCTGAAAGAAAGAGAGCTTGCTGCGTAACCAGTAAAAAGAAGCTCTGGAAACTTTATTCTGGACGGGTTTTATTTTTTAAGTTTGACTCAGAATCCAATAACTCCCTGCAGCTCGTCTGACGGTGACTCCCAGCAGCTCTCAGGTATTTAGAAATGAACGTGTCTCTCTGAGATGTGAGGACGCCTCTGATGGATGGACTGTGAGGAGAAACACGAGCATGAGAAAAGAACTGAGTGTGAGGACTGGGGAAGATCTGCTGGTTCCTCCTGTAACATCAGCTCCATGGACCCTGTGGACAGTGGAGTTTACTGGTGTGAGTCCACAGAGGGATCCACCAGTAACACCATCACCATCACCGTCTCTGGTAAGATCAGCCTCTCTGTTTCCTCATCAATACTAAAAATAATTTAAGAAGTTCATCAGAAAGAGGAAGCTGGACGACCTCAGAGCTGCTAGCTTGTGCTAACCACAGGGTACAACACACATTCTCACACACACTATCATCCACTAAAATACACCTCAGTACAGTCTCATACTTTAGGGACTGGTAAATACATATTTTATACATTTTATTTTCTTCTATATTATCATAATAAAATAAAAAAATTAAACTTGTGAAAGTTTAATTTTTTGTTCTAAGACTCCAGTCGGTCCTCACATGTATATAAGAACAAGAAAACCCACACACACAGTCCCTGAGGACCAATCATTAGCTTGGCTCCGTCTGATTGGTTGTTGCAGGTTTGTGATCATTTGATGTGTGTGACGTCTTCTCCTATTTCAACTGCAGAAGCTGAAATGAACAGAAAGGAACAAACATTGATATCAATTAAATCTCATCTTTAACACAATATGAAAGAAAATGCAGACGTGATTCATGGAAGAAACACGAAGAGAAAGCTTCTTTTCTTAAATCTTACCTCTAGTGGGTCAGAAATATAGAGTTAGTTTTGGATGACGATAAATGATCGTTCTTCAAACAGGACTGGACTAATATATATAATAAAGTCTTTAAACCATGTGGAACGGCTTAAAAATCCCTCCTATTTTCCTAGTTATTAATTATTCATAATTATAGATATTATTATTAAAAGCACTTTTTATTTAATAAGAGTTTTACTAATCATTAGTGAAGGTCTGTATGGAGTGTTTCAGAGTTTATGAAGTTCAGAAATGAAGAAAGTATCTACTTATGCTAAGCTAACTGACGCCATATAGTCACATTGTCCAATGTCATTATAACAGTGATGACTTTTTTTAGGTTTGTTGCGTTATTTTTGTCAAGTGTATTTTAATGTGAGTAAAGTCCATTGTTCTACTTATTGGATGTTTCAGACTTCAGCATGCTAACGTTAGCTTTTCAGTTAGCTACACAACAGCCTCACTTGGCAGGTAGTGGGTTCATTAATAATCTCTGCCATGTGTAAGTTATTGATCACCTTCATTCTCCATCTCGCTCTGTGTTCAGATAGATCAGTGTTCCTGCAGAGTCCTCTCCTCCCTGTGATGGAGGGAGATAACGTCACTCTGACCTGTACAACAAAGATGGCCGACCCCCCCCCTGCTGATTTCTACAAAGATGGCATCTCCATCAGGAATGTGTCTGATGGTCACATGACCCTCCTCCATGTTTCCAGGTCTGATGAAGGCCTCTACAAGTGTAGAGTCCAGGGTAATGAGTCTGCAGAGAGCCGGCTGTCTGTCTCAGGTGAGGAGCTTTCCTTTGGTTTCAGGACTCATTCTGTAGCATAGCATACACATGTAGCCCTTCACAAACATCCAATGGGATTTCTCCATCGGATTTTTGGATTATTGCAAAAAATAATCTGCCATAAAATAAAATACTCTTCATAATACTAAATTCAGGGTGTTGGGACTTATTCCTGCTCCACCCTGTCAAGCCTAATATTAGGAATTACTGTCCATTAGTTTGAACCTGAAACACAAATACTAATCAAATCAAGATGGACGGTGAAATGTGTATTTCTGTGCTTTTCATTATTTGTTTGTCCTTTTTAGAGAAACCCACCACCACTGCAAGACCTTCTAACTCCAGCTCTGTTTCTCCAACTTCCACTCCCCCTGACCCTCACCTTCCCCTTCGCCCTTCCTCTCCCTTCTGGTTGCACCTTGTTGCTGCATCCCTCTCTGTTCTGGTTCTGCTGGTTCTGGTTGCTCTGGTTGTTCTGGGGCGACGATGCATCCGAAGGAAACCTAAAGGTCAGACACAGACAACAACAAAAGTCTCAAATTGTGCAGCAGCTCAATTTAAAATAACACATTTTCCAGGGGAATGTATTGCAACCAAAAGAATCCCTTTTTCATTTGTGAGCTAGGTTAACAGTTATGCAAAACACTGAACATATAATTTGTCTTAATTAAGAAAGAGATTTTATTGAATCCAAATGTAATAAATGTTTCCACCTATTCCATGTTTTGATTCATGCATAAAGAGACACGAATAGATGCACATTTAGCTACAATGTTAGCTTAGCATAGCTCAGACCGACCCGATCTCCATTCAGAAAATATTTTAAACATTTGTCATCATACGGACTGACCTGAAAAAGCATGAACTCAGAATTAGCAATAATAGGTATTATTATGTTGAAATTCTGCATCATTTTTACATGTTTATTGCAATTAAATCAAGACACACAATGTTTTAGTGTTGGGTTCTTTCTGATGTTCTTAAGTTAACATGTGGATTCCCAGAGACAGCTAACACACTCAATCATTGAATGTGTGTCTGTAACATTTGAGGTTTAGTGTTCAATTAATAATGCATTTTAATATATATATATATGTTATGCTTTTGACCCTAATTACCAACTGTGTGCTGAAGACAATCACAAATCAAAACAATCCTTAGCATATTCATTTGTGTTCAAATTGTGTTAAAAGTGAAAGTAATGTTTGGTCCTTTGTGTTTATTTCAGCTGCTGGAGTGGAAATGGGAGAAGACGTCACATACAGCGATGTCAAAATATCCCAAAGCCGGAAGAAGCCAATCAAACAGAGCCGAGGAAGCCGAGGTAATGATTGGTTCTCAGGGACTGTGAGTGAGTTCTTGTCCTTAAGAGGACACTTAAGAAAAAGAACATTTTCTCTTAAATTAGGATCTTTTAGAAGGGAACAAAATCTATAATATCAAGGTTTACTGGTCCCTAAGGTTTCAGACTGTAGTGAGGTCTATTTTAGTGGATGATAGGGTGTGTGAGAATGTGTGTGTTGTACCTTGTGGTTAACACAAGCTAGCAGCTCTGAGGTCCTCCAGTTTCCTCTTTCTGATGGAAAACACTTCAGAAGTGTTGACCTGCACACGCTGCAGGACTGTTAATAACACAAAGAAATAATATGAGTAAATTATAAATGTGCAATTAACACTTGATTACATACAATATATCATTATAATGGCGCATGCATGCACATATGTGTAGTTTGTCTGACGTACCAACATGTTCATTTTGGTCAACATGTCGACATTTCTTGATAACATCTAGCAGCTGTGGTTGCTAAGTTTCCATCGCAGTTGTTGAAGCAATTTTCCGCTTTCCAAGAAGCAGAAGTGTAAAGAAGAACAACTTTTTCACATCGCTCTTAAGAAAATAGTGGTTCCCACGAGACGGAGGGTAAAAAGAGCGGGAATGGGTGAGACGGAGGGTAAAAAGAGCGGGAATGTAGGGCCGGCAGGTGTCGGTGCTCAAAGTGTTTCAACAACGTTTCAACTTTGTGCAGAAACACACACTCACATGTCTCCATGCCTTAATGTTCAAAAAGCTCTTTATTTCTCTCATACTGCCTGTGCTGCAGCACCTCTTTTCACCCTCTGTCTGAAACCAGAGCCCAGTCTGCTCTGATTGGTTAGCTGGCCGTTTCTGTTGTGATTGGTCAACTGCTTAGAGATGTCCCGCCCCCAAGTTTATCATGTACAATGTGTTAGAGCGCTAGCCAATAGGAGCACGAGTGTTCCATAGTGATATCACTATGTTCAGGAAGTAAACAAAATAGTTTTTACATTTCTAATGAAGTTCTAAGGAATAGAAATCAAAAGTGTAAGCCCTACATTACACCCTACATTCCCGCTCTGTTTACCCTCCGTCTCGTGGGTCAGTTTGTAGTTTCTTTTCACTCTGCTTGTAAAAACACAGCAGGTTCATTTTCAGAGAAGTGCTGATCTCATCGTGACGTTTGGGTTTTTCTCTCCAACGCCCCGTGTATTTGAATCGGGGCGGGCAGCTCTGTGGTCGTCCTTCTTCCTGTTTCAGAAGAACACCTTTTATGGCCTTTCATCATTCTCACGCAAAATCAACAGTTAAACCATAACAGCTTTATTATTGTTATCAGGGAAATGCACAGACAATTTGGGTGGTGGGAGCTCAAGTGAGAAAAAGGGCTCTTCCCATAATCATTTATAGAAAAATGTTTTAAAACAAAAAGTTAAATATAGTTGCACATCTCTGACTTACTGACCAATTTATTTTAATACCCACACACAAATGAGCAGCCAACAATCAAAATGATATAGTTACTGTTTAAGGACATTACAGGCAAAAAGATCGTTTTTTCATGTACTTGTTATTTTTGGTCTATTTTGCTTCCATGTTTTCTTTCACTCTAATGGAAAGAAAACTTCAAAGAAACACATATACATGGTGTTCGTGTTACTGCATGTCTGGATTCATCTTTAGATTTAAAGCTAATCTGCATATTCAAATACTGACTTGACGTAAGTAACTAACTAGGGAAGTTGTGAGGTGATGTGTTTTTTTTAGGGCTGTCAAGTTAACGCCACTAATTATTTTAACGCGATTAACGCATGTGTATTTTTTGTCCTCGGCCGCCCCGTAGTTTCAGAGCGCATCGAGTTTCAAATACCATCTACAAGCTGACGCTGACAGCCCCGCTCCTGCCGCCCGCTTGCGGCAGACCACACTTCCACGCTCACCGGCAGGCCCGGACTGGCCATCGGGAGGACCGGGAGGGTGTGTGTAATGTGTGGCGCGAGCGAGCGAGAACGCGCACACCACCTTACGTGTATTGTTGTTGTTAGCATCTGGTGCTAGCTAGCTGCGCTAACGGATATAAGGAGCTGTTTCAATGAAAACAGAGGAGCGACATTTCGCCGACAACTGCGCCGAGCACTTGACTTTCTGCAGGTAGCCAGACAGTGGGACATTGTACGAGAAGTCAGCACACTCAGCACGGATAGTGCGCGCAACGTGATTGCAGCGTCCAGGCAGCTCCCGTTCGAGCATATGCCTTGAGTTGCACATAGCTCCAACGATCCATCACAGTGTCTCTCCACACACACACACACACACACACACACACACACACACACACACACACACACACACACACACACACACACACACACACACACACACACACACACACACACACACACACACACACACACACACACACACACACACACACACACACACACACACACACACACACACACACACACTTCAGAGGTTGTTGTGTTTAATATTCAGGAGAATATTTGTCATTGTTCAAATGATAATAAACAAACATTTGTATAAAGCTTATTTGTCCACTCAGATGTTGATAAGAGTATTAAAAACTTGAAAAATATCCCTCTAAGGTTCATTTAGAACAGATAAAAAATGTGCGATTAATTTGCGATTAATCGCGATTAACTATGGACAATCATGCGATTAACTATTTTAATCGACTGACAGCCCTAGTTTTTTTGTTTTATCCTTTTCACCTGCAATGCCTTGGTAACTGCATGCAAATTAGCGCATTTTAATTAGGCCTATAGTTAACGCCTAATTTGCATATCAATGTGGCGATTGTGATGACGTTATTAGATACACATGTTACTGTATTCACCTGTAGTGTCTCCCCTTAAGTACAGTAGGCCTACATTACCCCTCGATTCCACCGGGTCCGTCTGCGTTGCGTCACGGCTGCGCCGCGGTTTTGGTCCGGCCTCCTCCGGCATCATACCCTACCGGGTGCGTTTCAGAAGCATTTCAGAAGTGGAGCGTCTCGTGTGCCGGCTCGCAGTTTTTGTTGATTTGGGCATATTTCCTGGACAGGATACTTTGTACAGACAAAGTTAATAATAATTGTAATATTCCAGTTATAAACGACATGAATCAAAGATGTGTTGCTGTATTTTAGTGGTAAAAAAATGCATTCATCATCATAATTATTCTATATATATAATTTACACAGTGCCTGTAAACCGGAGGAGAACGCTGGCATTTCTCCTCCTACTTGAAAGACTACGGAGGGATAGGGTCTGCAAAATTAGTTTATTTTGGGGATGGGCCGGATGCTTTGACCGGTCCACTCCCTGCTCGGCGCCTCTGCAACGCGTCGCGTCGAAAATAGACTTCCATCCTATTTTGAGCGGAGCCCAGCGCCGAGACGCTTCTGGGACGCTTCTGAGCCGTAACGCAGCGCGTCTGGTGGAATCTGGGTGGAATAGCACCCTTTGACTAGAGTGGCCGCGAACGGCGCGGCGCAGCCGTAACGCGGCCGTAACGCGACGCAGACGGACCCGGTGGAATCTAGGGGTTAGCCTGTCTGCCCATGATAAATTGCCTTAGCTTAACCTTGAGCTAACTTAACCATTATATTAGCTAGTGGCCTACCTTAGTTAGCCTAACTAGGCTATATTTGTTTTTGTCTTGTGGCTAATTAGCTGTAAACTCAAGGCACTGGCAGCTTATGGCGCGTTTCCACTACAGCGCGGAGCCCGGCCTTGCTCGGCCTCGCTCGGCCTCGTTAGGCCTTGTTAGGACCAGCTCACTTGATGGCGCGTTTCCATTACAGTTTAGGAACTGGGGCAGTAACTATAGTAACGCAGTGTAGGCGGAGCGATCGGCTTTTTTGGTGGGCGGAGTCACGCTGCTTAAAACTGCCGTGACGACTTATTTGTTAGAAGTGAGCTTTAGAACAGATAGGGACACAACGCTTTCAAGCAAATAACAGAGCATTAGAAAAAACGTACCATGCAGAGACTCCAGTAACGCCGTTGCAGAGTCCAGGCCTCCATCCCTCCCAACTCTAGCCGGTCTATGGCCGTAAATGGTGTCCATTAGCTCAAACCACTTCCAGTTTTTCCTACTGGCACCACTCGTGTTGTTATTATCTTTGACCAAGCGATATTCACTCTTCATCTTTTTGAGTTTTTCCCTCACTGCACGACAGTCCTCGAGTAGCCGCTTGTGGACATCTGTGTAGAGTCCTCCTGAAATACTTTAATATTGCGAGTTGTCCCGTCGAGCTCCCGCTGGATCTTATCATCTGCAATGTAATGTA
The DNA here is from genome assembly GCA_031216635.1 of Dissostichus eleginoides. Lineage (NCBI taxonomy): Eukaryota > Metazoa > Chordata > Actinopteri > Perciformes > Nototheniidae > Dissostichus > Dissostichus eleginoides. Next base: position 1,574,954 of record CM062286.1, read on the forward strand.
AGAACGTCGTCACTTCCACGACCAACCACGGCGTGCTTTTCTTTGCCATTTTAGCTCCTCTGTTGACAAAAATGCTGTTTATAAAAATGCTGCAAGCTTCGCTATATATATATATGCGACGCTAGGGATTATCTCGCGCGCCGATTGTGACGATTCTCTCTGACCAATCAGCAGTCGAGAGTGTTGACGTCACAACTCAGCCTGGTTGTTCCTGGCCCTAGAACCACGATTTTATGAGGCCAGAAAAACTGTGAATTAGGACCCGCCGGCCGGTACTAGGCCAAGTGGAAACGCAACCAAAGTCGGGCCGCTGACGTCACAGCCCTCTTAAACCGGGCTCCGCGCTGTAGTGGAAACGCGCCATTAGTCATTTGTTCATCTCCACTCACCTTCAAACAAGCCAAGAAAAGCCGGCATAACATGGGACTGTAAGGTGGGAGGTGCTGCTACCTGTCTGTCTCTGAGGTGACTGCCGATGTCCGCACCGCTGTGCGCGAGACGTGGAGGGAGGGAGAGAGGGAGGGTAGAGAGAGCATCGGAACTTCACAGTCTAATCTCCCGACCTGATATTTTTATTTTGTATTCAATCAATATATTTTTGGAAAGGGAAACTGTGCGCAAAAAGCAGTAGATATATATTCATTTATAAAAAAAAAAGGGCACTTTCTCTTCAGGAAGAAAAAGGGCAGGGGAGGCGAAGTCCCTCCCTTTCCAGTGGACCTCCATGGGACTTTATAGAGAGGCAAAGTCCCTCCCTTTCCGGTGGACCTCCATGGGACCTTATTTCGGAAAAATTATGTATTGAAGTCAATGGGGAGAGAAAAGTTATCTTTCGATCCCGTTTGAATTGTGCCACGAATTACACATATGATGTTTGTCAATTTAAAAGATAATTTTGCAAGTAAAAAAAAAAATGTTTTTCCGTAAAACTGTGAAGTAAGACTTTTTTGTGTGAAACCGATCAATGAACTACATCTCTGGTCTCGCACAACAACACACGTCACCAAGATGGCCGTCACTACTGTCTTGCCAAACAAGGGATTGACTACCCTCACTATCACCACAATGAAACACGTCCAGAAGAATGTCCTGCAAAGCTTCCTGCCTGCCTTCCTTCGATTCTCCCTGAACTGCCTGATCTGTTTAATGTTCAATGTCAACCATTTGTGCAGATAGCATGAAGTAGAAAAGATCGCCGATGCTAATGTAGCGTTAGTGTTAGCATGTCTCCCCCGGGGGCATCCGGGCTTAAACGGTGTATTATAGAAGGGTCACACCGGTGTGACAGTACTCTTCAAAGGGTTCACGAAATATGAATACTACTCTTACTGTTTCACATGTTGGGTTACTTAATGTTGCTTCATGTTAAGGCTAATACAAATGACAAGGCTATGGCTGTAATGCTAACTAACGTGCTTGCTACTAGCTAGGTAGCTAACTTGATCAAGCCACTCCTGGTCCTTTCATCAGACGGGAAGCGAAAGAACGAGCAAGACCCATTGCTGGTATGATCACAGCCTGGTACAAAGCACACAGGCACCTTGTTAAAGTTATCTTATCTATCTCTTATATTTAGTGGAGGAAAACCATGACATCACTTACGCGACTCTGGGATTTGTAGTCTTTCTAGTTGCGTATTTTTCATAGTCTTATATTTCAACAGTTTTACGACAAACTGTGACTTTTTTGACATGTAAATTATTTTTCAAGATTGACAAACATCCTATGTGTAATTCATGGCACAATTCAAACGGGATCGAAAGATACGTTTTCTCTCGCCATTGACTTCAATACATAATTTTTCCGAAATAAGGTCCCATGAGGTCCACCGGAAAGGGAGGGACTTCGCCTCTCTATGTGTGCACATGCCTGATTGTTATATTATATGTATTATATTAAATGTATTATATCCCATGTAACTCTGATGATGTATTTCACCGTGCAGAGAGCGATCCCGCTTCAATTTACTCTGAAGTGAAGAAGAAGAGAGACGTCTGTTACGGAGAGATCACGATCAACACAAACAGGAGGAGAGGTACACCAACAGATGCTGACTGTTCCCTCTGCTTTCATTCACTATGCTAAGCTAAGCTAACAATGTCCACTGAACACTCACACAAGAAAGAGTAACAGAGTCATTCCTAAAATATTCCTTTAAATGCATATACTGTGTGATATTAACAAAACGAGTGTTACATAAAAAAAACTTTGAATACACCATATATTAAATTAATACATTAAAACAGATAATAAAACTATAAATAAAATAATTTAGTAAAATCAATTAAATACTGGGATTTAAAATGATTAACAATGTATGACTTAATTATTATGAGCTCAGAATAAAGAGTCTTTCATGAAGCTTTTAGTATACAAACATACAAAATAATACATGTTAAATAAAGACAAATCTTTTTTATACAAATTAAAGTTTTACAAACATGAAATAGTATTTTTTAAATAAAGATATTTAAAGCAAATGTACTTACCCTTTAAATAACCTAAAAAAAGTTATATTTGTTATTTCACTAAATAATACCTTAAATTGAATAACTGTTATGGATGAAATCAGTTCAGTAGCTCCGCTCTGCACACACAGTGCAGATATACATATTATTATGTTATTAAAGCAGTGACTTCCTGTTTGCATGTATATTTAATAAAGTTTCTCCTGTTTTTAGCAGAGATCGTCCCCGAGCCGGACGTCCTGTACTCGTCTCTGAAGTAAACCTGAAGAAGGACTCTGCAGGACATCTTTTTATTCTGTGTGTTACTAGTGACTCTAAAGTGACTCTAAAGTGACTCTATAGTGACTCTAAAGTGACTCTATAGTGACTCTAAAGTGACTCTGACCCTAAAGTGACTCTTAAAGGTCCCATGTCATGGCCATTTCTACTGATCATAGTTCCATTGTTGAGGTCTACTAGAATAGATTCATATTGTGCAATTTTCCAAACTCACATTGGTTTCTCAAACAGCATCTCTGTAAAGTATGTGTATTCACTCTGTCCTAAACGGCTCGTTGGAGCTCCTGCCCCCCCTCCCTGTGAGCCCAGTGTGCTCCGATTGGTCCGCTCGGCCACTCTGTTCTGATTAGTCAACCACCACAGAGGCTCCGCCCATGTCTAACAGTGTTTTTTTCAGCTCTCTCTGAGCAGAACTTCAGTCTTACAATGGCGTCGGTACAGCCGTATATGTTATACGCTAACTAACCGAACTGTACCTACAACTGTTGTTATAGAAGAGTAAGTTATTCTTACCTGTAATAAACTACTACTGTTTGATGAAAAATCAAATCATGGTTTGCTATATATGAATGATATGTTATAGGAGCAAATAATTCAGGGAAGAAAGGCTACTAAGTATTTCCATCAAACTTTATTTTTAGAAATGTACAAAATGAACATGTGTAAATATACATGTATACACTGTATATCATCCATTCCTCCCCTTATAGGCGTTTTCGGCATCTTGCCTATCGCAGCTTTGTAAGCTGCTGCCGGGGCTTTTTGGACGAGGCATCAGAGTGGTCATCCCGTCATGTGTTGTCCGCCAGATACGCCAGGAGTTTCCTGATCTGGCTGGACCAAATCAAATGCAAATCACAAAATATTAGAGAAACTTAGTTGTTTTAGATTCGTTAGTAGTAGTTGTGGTAGGAATGTGTATCTATCTAATCTATCTATCTAATCAACAGTTAGCTTGCCAGCTAATATGCTAACCTACGTTTGCTAGTTGTTCAGTGTAATATGCCAATCTACTATGAACAACAGCTAGTCTAGGCTAGCAAGAACATGTTTACAATTGCAATCTTATACGGGTAGTCTGCTACGTTCGGTCATTCATTGGAGCTGGCATAAAAACAGTGTTTTCCCTAGCATTTCTAGCTCTTGGTAGCCTTCTTGTTTAGCTCGGTAGCATACACGCTAGGAACGCCAGCTATAATGTAATTAGGTTTCGCGACTGACCGTACGGTAAATCACCCGGAGTATACTGTCTATGAGTGTTTCGTGTGTGAATGCAGACATTCTCCTGCTATGAGATACATGTAAGGCATCTGCTGACATTGGAGTTGATACATGGAAATGCTAGAAACTTAGCACTGCGTCAATGGCTTAGCAGCCCGAAACACGTTTACACACTTAAACAGTCGTGGTAGATACCTTGTTTGGTAAATACACAAATAACAAAGCAAACTTACAGGGTGTACCCGAATCTTCCCCTGGTGCAAACGGTCCAAACAAAGTAGGAACAGCCTTGTCCTTCAGTAGCCTACGCCGTGCATATCCGGCCTCAAGCTGTGCAAGGTTTGAGAAGCTTTCGTCTGTGAAATGCCGCGCACACAGTAACATTCTTCGAACCTCTGAAGGAACCGTGTTAAACAGAAATGTCAACCACTGACTTCGTCGTGGTTCTTCCGTCGGTAAGAGAACAGCTGAGATTTCCCTCACATTTCAGGAAACAGGTCCTTGGCATTGGCATGACTGGATCGATTGTGAACTGAACCAGAGCTTCCAACAGTAAATGTTAGGCTGGCAGAGGGTGCGGCCAGCGCCGCTGGGTGTGGCCATAGCTCTTCCGGGTACGAGCTGACGTCAGCTCGTACCCGGAAGAAACTGAGAAATCTCCAACGAGGCGTTTTGGGGAGGTATTTTCTATGTTAGAGTTTTACTCTCTACAGGGTGTACTTTGAGGGTTTGTGACTCTGCAGACCGTTTACATGCATCAAAACCTACATAACACAAGGGGACGGGGAATAACCAGAAAAGCATGACATGGGCCCTTTAAGTGACTCTATAGTGACTAGTGACTCTAAAGTGACTCTATAGTGACTCTAAAGTGACTCTAAAGTGACTCTATAGTGACTCTAAAGTGACTCTATAGTGACTCTAAAGTGACTCTAAAGTGACTCTATAGTGACTCTAAAGTGACTCTATAGTGGCTCTATAGTGACTCTATAGTGACTCTAAAGTGACTCTATAGTGGCTCTATAGTGACTCTATAGTGACTCTAAAGTGACTCTATAGTGACTCTAAAGTGACTCTAAAGTGACTATAGTAACTCTAAAGTGACTCTAAAGTGACTATAGTGACTCTATAGTGACTCTATAGTGACTCTAAAGTGACTCTATAGTGACTCTAAAGTGACTCTATAGTGGCTCTATAGTGACTCTAAAGTGACTCTAAAGTGACTATAGTGACTCTATAGTGACTCTAAAGTGACTCTAGTGACTCTATAGTGACTCTAAAGTGACTCTATAGTGACTCTAAAGTGACTCTATAGTGACTATAAAGTGACTCTATAGTGACTCTATAGTGACTCTATAGTGACTCTAGTGACTCTAGTGACTCTATAGTGACTCTAAAGTGACTCTATAGTGACTCTATAGTGACTCTAAAGTGACTCTAGTGACTCTATAGTGACTCTAAAGTGACTCTATAGTGACTCTATAGTGACTCTAGTGACTCTATAGTGACTCTAAAGTGACTCTAGTGACTCTATAGTGACTCTAAAGTGACTCTATAGTGACTCTATAGTGACTCTAAAGTGACTCTAGTGACTCTATAGTGACTCTATAGTGACTCTATAGTGACTCTAGTGACTCTAGTGACTCTATAGTGACTCTAAAGTGACTCTATAGTGACTCTAAAGTGACTCTAGTGACTCTATAGTGACTCTAAAGTGACTCTATAGTGACTCTAGTGACTCTATAGTGACTCTAAAGTGACTCTAGTGACTCTATAGTGACTCTAAAGTGACTCTATAGTGACTCTATAGTGACTCTAGTGACTAGTGACTCTATAGTGACTCTAAAGTGACTCTATAGTGACTCTATAGTGACTCTAAAGTGACTCTAGTGACTCTATAGTGACTCTAAAGTGACTCTATAGTGACTCTATAGTGACTCTAGTGACTCTATAGTGACTCTAAAGTGACTATAGTGACTCTAAAGTGACTCTATAGTGACTCTATAGTGACTCTAAAGTGACTCTTGAGCAGAGGACTAAAGGCTGTTCTGCTGCTGTGGTTCTGTGGGTTTCACTTCGCTGACAAACAGCTCCATATTTTCTGGTTTGGTCGCGGCTAACCGAGAACAGAAACACACCTGATAACAGAGGACACACACGGCAGACACACACACAGTGGGCAGTTCATATTGTGTATATCAAATCATGGTAGAAGAAGTACTCAGATACTTTACTGAAGTAAAACTCCAAATACTTTGGTTTGAAATACTTCTTCACCAGTAGAATAATGAAACATGTTCAGTACTTTTGAATAAGAATAAAATATGGATAAAGAAACTTCACAAATATCGAATAATAAAAAAATATATATTTTTAAATTCTGTCACACAATTTGCTTAACTAAGTATTTCATTTCATTTTTATTTGTTCCGCTCATGGTACGCAAAACCCAATGTACAATAATTGCCAACAAAACATGTCTCTACCAACACACCATTGAGCGAAAAGGAGCAGGGCGAAGAAAACAATCTTATATGACCCGCCCCTTTCTAAAAAAAACGAAATAAATAGAAATAGATGGTCTGTCCTTCATATTTATTTTTCAACAAAACACCAAAAGATCACATGTATAAGGAAAAGGAAAAGTGCAAAACCCTCATCCGAGTCCTACTGGAGAAGAAGGTGGAGAGCGGCGCATAATAATAATAATAACAATAACAATGGGACCTGCAAATAAAGAACAGACATCACATCAAAGACATCAACAATATTGACCAACGCAGGACCAGAGCACATTGACTTATTCACATTCTGCTTCATAGAGTCCCATTGTTCTTAATTTATACAATTTCTTTAGCTGAAAAATACATATACAATTCTTTAGATCCTTCTTTTGAGAATTCCACAATTTTACACCAACCACCGAAATACACATTTGCTTTAGAGTAGTCCTTGCATAAGGATGCTTAAAATGAAATGTCCTTCTGTGGTCTTCCTTGTCTGATCCGAAAACAAACAACTGTTGTAAATATCCTGGTAACATTCTGCTTTTTGCCCTGAGCATCACTGATAATGTCTGCAGCTCAGCATGTCTTTGAGTTTCAAGAGTCCTGACTTTAAAAACTGTCTGTTGGTGTGTTCTCTTGAATCAGCTTTATGAATTATTCTTACTTCCCTTTTCTGTAATATTGACCATGGCTTTATGTTGCTCATAAACGTGTTGCCCCACACTTCTATACAGTCAATAAAACATGGCAAAATGAGTGAACAGTACAACATCCTCAATGCCTTGTAATCTAGCAAATACTTTGCCTTGTTTAGAACAGAAATATTCCTGGACACTTTGGTGCTATTTGTGATTTCCATGTCAGGTTATCATCCAGTGTCACACCTAAGAATCCAAATTCAGAAACCCTTTCAATAGAAACTCCATCAATGGACAGAGAAATGTTTTCATCTTTTTTTCTATTAGCAAAAACCATAAACTTCAAATGTAGGGTTAACTTATTTTCATCAAACCATCTTTTAAGTTCGACCATTTCATGTCCAGTACACTTTGCTAAAATGTTTAAATCGTCTCCTGAACTAAAACAATTGGTGTCGTCTGCAAACAACACACATTGCAATAATGTTGACGTTTCACATGTCATTGATAATAAAAATACAAAATAAAAAGTTTCGGCCCTAAAACCGAGCCCTGTGGGACACCACATTCTATGTTCATACACTCAGATGTACTACCAGCAAATTGTACATATTGTTGTCTGTTATCTAAATAACTTTTTAACCTACTACTCCTCTCACACCATATCTATGTCATTTCTAAATTAATAGGTAATGGTCTTTGGTGTCAAACGCCTTTTTTAAGTCAATAAAGACAGCTATTGTGTATTTCTTTCTTTCTATAGCTGTTGTAATTTCTTTGTTATTTTCATTAAAGCTAAAGCTGTAGATCGATTTTTCCTAAATCCATACTCTCACTCAATAACTCATTTCTTTCAATACAATTATCAAATATTTGGACGAACAATTTTTCAAGGACCTTGGAAAGTGTGAAAGCAAGGACACTGGTCTGTAGTTAGTAACGTGTGAAAGCAAGGACACTGGTCTGTAGTTAGTCAAGTGTGAAAGCAAGGACACTAGTCTGTAGTTAGTCAAGTGTGAAAGCAAGGACACTGGTCTGTAGTTAGTAAAGTTTGAAAGCAAGGACTCTGGTCTGTAGTTAGTCAAGTGTGAAAGCAAGGACACTGGTCTGTAGTTAGTAACGTGTAAAAGCAAGGACACTGGTCTGTAGTTAGTAACGTGTGAAAGCAAGGACACTGGTCTGTAGTTAGTAACGTGTGAAAGCAAGGACACTGGTCTGTAGTTAGTAAAGTGTGAAAGCAAGGACACTGGTCTGTAGTTAGTAAAGTGTGAAAGCAAGGACACTGGTCTGTAGTTAGTAAAGTGTGAAAGCTAGGACACTGGTCTGTAGTTAGTAAAGTGTGAAAGCAAGGACACTTGTCTGTAGTTAGTCAAGTGTGAAAGCAAGGACACTGGTCTGTAGTTAGTAAAGTGTGAAAGCAAGGACACTGGTCTGTAGTTAGTCAAGTGTGAAAGCAAGGACACTGGTCTGTAGTTAGTCAAGTGTGAAAGCAAGGACTCTGGTCTGTAGTTAGTCAAGTGTGAAAGCAAGGACACTGGTCTGTAGTTAGTCAAGTGTGAAAGCAAGGACACTGGTCTGTAGTTAGTCAAGTGTGAAAGCAAGGACACTGGTCTGTAGTTAGTAACGTGTAAAAGCAAGGACACTGGTCTGTAGTTAGTAACGTGTGAAAGCAAGGACACTGGTCTGTAGTTAGTAAAGTGTGAAAGCAAGGACACTGGTCTGTAGTTAGTAAAGTGTGAAAGCAAGGACACTGGTCTGTAGTTAGTAACGTGTGAAAGCAAGGACACTGGTCTGTAGTTAGTCAAGTGTGAAAGCAAGGACACTGGTCTGTAGTTAGTAAAGTGTGAAAGCAAGGACACTGATCTGTAGTTAGTAAAGTGTGAAAGCTAGGACACTGGTCTGTAGTTAGTCAAGTGTGAAAGCAAGGACACTGGTCTGTAGTTAGTAGAGTGTGAAAGCAAGGACACTTGTCTGTAGTTAGTAGAGTGTGAAAGCAAGGACACTGGTCTGTAGTTAGTAACGTGTGAAAGCAAGGACACTGGTCTGTAGTTAGTAAAGTGTGAAAGCAAGGACACTGGTCTGTAGTTAGTAAAGTGTGAAAGCAAGGACACTGGTCTGTAGTTAGTAAAGTGTGAAAGCTAGGACACTGGTCTGTAGTTAGTCAAGTGTGAAAGCAAGGACACTGGTCTGTAGTTAGTAAAGTGTGAAAGCAAGGACACTTGTCTGTAGTTAGTAAAGTGTGAAAGCAAGGACACTGGTCTGTAGTTAGTCAAGTGTGAAAGCAAGGACACTGGTCTGTAGTTAGTAAAGTGTGAAAGCAAGGACACTTGTCTGTAGTTAGTAAAGTGTGAAAGCAAGGACACTGGTCTGTAGTTAGTGAAGTGTGAAAGCAAGGACACTGGTCTGTAGTTAGTGAAGTGTGAAAGCAAGGACACTTGTCTGTAGTTGGTAAAGATGTATCTTAGCGGGTGAATCATACAGTCAATAGTCGTTGTCTCTGTGGTCGTGTCGACCCCATCTCTATCAGTCGAAGTCTTATTGTTGCATTTGTCTCCGATGGATCTAATTCCTATTTGGTTGATCTCTCCCAGAAACATTGACTGCACACTTTACTGCCCCGCCACCCTCTCTTTGCCCATCGTGTTGGTTTGGAATAGTCTTTGCTAGACTAGGTCATTTACATCTTCAACATAAAGCCCTCTCCACTCTTCCTTTAAGAGGTCAGTCCTTACCCGGACATATCTACTGTGAGTCTCTTCCTTCTCTTCCTTTAAGAGGTCACTCCTTACCCGGACATATCTACTGCGAGTCTCTTCCTTCTCTTCCTTTAAGAGGTCAGTCCTTACCCGGACATATCTACTGCGAGTCTCTTCCCTCTCTTCCTTTAAGACAGGGGTGGGGAACCTTTTTCCTCTCAAGGGCCATTTCAATTTTTTCAACATCCTCCGAGGGCCGTACAAATTATTGACCTCTGCTTAAAAATACTAAAATCACAGCCCATTCATTTGGCCTCTCTTTCATGCTGAGCAAAGAAAGAGCAACCTCTGAATCCAGATATCTCACCATGACTCATGCATGCATGTGCACGGTGTGGCATGACCACCAAACAGAAAGATATGGACACAAGATGTGTGCAAATGTATTTAGTTTCCTATCCATGTGGACATGATTTAAGTGGGGGGGGACCTCACCTCCTCTAGGGGGGTCCGGGGGCATGCTCCCCAGGGAAGATATTTGTTTAAATGTTGAAGTTAAAAGCATCAATCTGCTGCACTTTGAGAGCAACATGAGGAGATCTATGGAAACATCTCAACATATGAAACAGAACTGGAAGCAGATTTTATTTTTCTTTATGGATATTTTACAAATCACTCCCCTTTCAAACTGTATTCTTGTTTATTAATAACAACTTCTTTTGACTGTCATATAGTATTTTATACCTGTTTACTTTATTCTCTTATTTTTGTATAACTATAATGATCATATAAAGATGTGCCTCTACCTCACTGGTTGTAGAAAAAGCTTCTTATATTCGTTAGCATAGCTAGCTAACCAGATGCTAATAACAACAAAGGTATTGAGTGTATGATCAGAGTGACAGATGAACAGATCCACTGGGCTTTCAGCTGAAGACTCAGCCACGGAGAAACTGCGGCATGTGTCCGGCTCCTTATCTGAAGAGCCGGAGCGACGTTCCGGTGCTCTCCGTCAGAACTGCGCCCCTGTCAGACCAGACATATACCACGTGATGACACATTAGGCTCGTGTTGTGTTCAAGGACCCTGACCTTGGCCAGGAAAAACAGGCACTCGCTTGTTTAATTTGTTTGCGGTGTAGATTTCTTTAATTTTTTTCTTTTTTGCGTGTGTTTATAAATTACCTCGAGGGCCGTACCAAATGGTCTCGCGGGCCGTATACGGCCCGGGGGCCGGAGGTTCCCCACCCCTGCTTTAAGAGGTCACTCCTTACCCGGACATATCTACTGCGAGTCTCTTCCTTCTTTTTCTTTAATTGCCAATCATATGCTACAAATACAGGTAAATGGTCGCTTATGTCATTTATTATCAGCCCACTCTTAGCACTGTTTTCCATGACATTTGTAAAGATATTGTGGATCAATGTTGCACAAGTTGATGTTATTCTACTGGGGCTTGGTGATTAGGGGATAAAGGCCCCTGCTGTACAGCATCCAGGAAATCAGAAGTTGTTTTGTGTTTAGATACATTTAGAAGGTCGATGTTAAAATCCCCACAAATAATAAATGTTTTATTTTCATTTAGGCCATCCATTAATACTCCTAAACTATCTTTACACATCTCTACATTTGATCCTGGTGCTCTACATGCACAAGTCACAACAACATTTCTCTTCCTTTCCATTTCCATTTCTATAGTTATGCATTCCATTCAATCATCGTCACAATTATCATTTTTTCAACCAGTGTGCATTTTAAGACGCTGTATTCAAATGTATATCAAAATATTATATACCATACAAACCAAATTATATTGGTTACATATACAAATAGATTCATGTACAATTTACAAAATAAAATGAATGAACCATGAATGTTGTTAAGACTTATATATACAAAAACAATCTTAACATGAAAAGTGTATTGTTGTTCATTATTAAGATCATTTTTACATTATTATCATAAGAAGAAGTGTTAGAGCCAGGCTTTAGTTATGGTCAAAGTCATATTGCCATCTAGTGGCGACCTTGTGCACTGCATGGTGAATAAAAGACTACAATTCCCATGTTGCAGCCAATTCAGAGACAGAGGTGGTCAACCTGTGGAAGATGCCGACACAATTATTACAATTATTTAACGTTTATCATCCAACAGAATATATAAAGACAATCTTAGTTTGCTTCAATAAACGCTTTTATGTTGAGTTTTGCCTCTTGTGTTGTTGTGTTCACTCTGACTGAAAGAGTATTTTCTGAGTCTAATTTGTGTGGAAACCATTTTATTTTGAATAACCGCACAAGCCGAGTAGGCAAGAGTAAAACTGACAACCTGAAGGATTAGTAGATGTGTTTCAAAAGGTGTTTAGAGTGGTTGAAGGAAGCGGTGACAGGAAGGAAACGCTGGTGTGGGCTATAGCCTTTCAGAGAAACAGTTTGATGCCACATCACAAAGAGGTACAATGGATCCAACAAGTCTTCAACGCCTCGTCTGTAAGTACAATCTTTATTCTGTTAGCATGAGGGAAGACGTTCAGATATCATAAAAACATCTGAGAGTTCACTGACCTGCACAACAAGCATCCAGAGTCTGGAGAGACTCTCTTTACTGTTCGGTACGTTCAGGAGAAACTGCAAACTAATATGATTGTTGTGGTGCATTCAAGTTCACGCTAGAAGAGAAGTCTGTTATTTTCTCCGACTTCTATCCAGTCTGACTCGTGCTAACTTTGCACTACATTAATGTGTTCTAAAAGCACCATAAAGACCTGTTGAAGTGTCCTGTGTGTCGCAGTAAACTCACACTAACCTGTGGTTTCTCCTCAGTCCTCACCTCCCTGCTGAGCTGCTCCACTAACCAGGGTCAGTACACTTTCTCCGTCTTAGAAACTCAAAGCTGTGTCTCTGTTGACCTGATGCATCACTTTAGTCTCAGAGTACCTGAACACTTTTCTGTCCTCACATACTGAACTCTGCATCGCATGTTAGATTCATCAGTGAACATATCAGTGGCTTCTTCTTCTTCTTCTTCTTCTTCAGTGTTTTATAAATCTTCCTCCCTGCAGCTCGTCTGACGGTGACTCCCAGCAGCTCTCAGGTATTTAAAGATGAACGTGTCTCTCTGAGATGTGAGGACGCCTCTGATGGATGGACTGTGATGAGAAACACAAGCATTGATAACAGAGCTGAGTGTGGAGTCAACTGGGGAACATCTGCTGGTTCCTCCTGTACCATCGGCTCCTCTGACCCATTTGAAAATGGAGTTTACTGGTGTGAGTCCACAGAGGGATCCACCAGTAACACCATCACCATCACCATCTCTGGTAAGATCAGGCACACAACAAACTCTATGAGTCATTCAATGTTTCCATCAGCCGACCTCAGAGCTGCTAGCTTGTGCTAACCACAGGGTACAAAACAAAGATTCTCTCATGCAAAGCAAACGCTATCATCCACTACACCTCAGTACTGTAGGGACTAGTAAATATCATGTTTAAAGTTTTATTTCTCCCTAGAATATTCTAATTTTCCTCTTAATTACTAAAACTCCAGTTGGTCCTCACAAGGATATAAGTACAATAATAGACACACACACATGTCATGTTGTTTCTGTCTCTGTGTTCAGGTATAGAGTTGATCCTGTCAGAGTAGATGTTGTTTCTGTCTCTGTGTTCAGGTATAGAGTTGATCCTGTCAGAGTAGATGTTGTCTCTGTGTTCAGGTATAGAGTTGATCCTGTCAGAGTAGATGTTGTCTCTGTCTCTGTGTTCAGGTATAGAGTTGATCCTGTCAGAGTAGATGTTGTTTCTGTCTCTGTGTTCAGGTGGATCAGTGATCCTGTCAGAGTAGATGTTGTTTCTGTCTCTGTGTTCAGGTATAGAGTTGATCCTGTCAGAGTAGATGTTGTTTCTGTCTCTGTGTTCAGGTGGATCAGTGATCCTGCAGAGTCCTGCCCTCCCTGTGATGGAGGGAGATGACGTCACTCTGACCTGTAGAACAGAGATGGCCGACAACCTCCCCGCTGATTTCTTCAAAGATGGCATCTTCATTGGGACTGAGTCTGCAGGTCACATGACCCTCCAGCATGTTTCCAGGTCTGATGAAGGCCTCTACAAGTGTAGCGTCCAGAATAGAGAGTCTCCAGAGAGCCGGCTGTCTGTCTCAGGTGAGGAGCTTTCCTTTGGTTTCAGGACTCATTCCTTCAGATGTTCACCTGACCAGGTGGGATTCTCTCTGCAGAAAAACCTACGACCACCATGGACCCGCTTACCTCTTCCTCCTCCTCCTCGACCATGAACGCGCCTACTACTCTCTCCTCACTCCACCTTGTGTTCAGGCTGCTCCGCCACCTGGTGGTTTTCTGCCCGTACTGCATCTGCACTTACATTGTGGTGTCTTTGTATCGAGAGAGGGCGACAGGTAAGAAACGTATTTTGTTCAAATGAAACCCATTTAACTAAACAAGCTCTATCACCGGGTCAGGAGGTTCTGGTGTTGATATTCTTAACACATTTTCTTTCTGACAACAGGAAACGACTCGTCTGTCTCCGTGGCGATGACCCCGCCCACCCGCGCTGAGCAGGGATTGGATGATGACTACGATGATGTCATGTCTGCTGTCACCACGGAGCTTCAGTTCTGATCTGATATGATGTTAAAAGAGTCTGAACTCCTCCGTAGATCAGAAACTCCACGTGTTGTAGTTCTTATGGGTTGATACGATTACACATGGTACTATTATAACTTGCACACCATCTTTAAATTGGTTCCAAAAGATTGTTTGTTATTGCTAAACAAATAATTCTGTGTTACTGAAATAAATTATATCTTGCAAAGACGTTTTCTACAAATATTTCAAATAAAAATCGGTTCAAATTTTTGCGCACTCTTTTAAAAGTGTTAGTACTTTTACTTAAATAAAATGTCTTTAAAGTGCCTTTACTTCTGACCCACAATCCTTTGCAGATACAGATCTACAGGAATAGCAAATGGTCAAAGTTTCCAATACTTGGAAAATATTAAATTATTTCACATTTCAGGTAACAGATATTTAGTAGAGATATACTGGAAATATTACTGACTTTAAATACATAAACCTGAAGCAGACTACATTTCTGCAGCAATAAGTAAAAACAAAGCACACATGAAAAGTATCACCGACACGATAGATACACCGTTTAAAACCTCTTTACACCGACTTTAAGATTTGAATGGAGCTTTAGTCTGCTGATATTTAAAGTAACCCCTCCCCATGAATCACTTTTGCACAGGTTATTTTGGGAACTTACGATCAATTCATGAAGGCCCTGACACACCAAGACCATGGCCCAGTTCCAAACCCACCCCTCACTAAACGAACAAAAATAAAATACATTTGTTATTGACTAAACCCAGTTTAAATGTTCCTGCAGCTCAAACACCAGAGATCAGCTGATGAACACGTCTCTGAATTTGTTAAAGGTGACGGCTGCTTCCTGTTCTTTGTTGGTTGGTTGGACACCTATGGCAACAGGAAAAACACACACTTTTAAACAGACACACACTCACACCCAGGGCCGGCCCTGACCAATTTGCTGCCCTAGGCAAGATTTTAGCTGGCGCCCCCCCCAAAAATGCAGACACTCACTATGACTCGCGCATGCATGCACGTGCACAGTGTGGCATGACCACCAAACAGAAAGATATGGACACAAGATGTGTGCAAATGTATTTAGTTTCCTATCCATGTGGACATGATTTAAGTGGGGGGGGGGGACCTAACCTCCTCTAGGGGGGTCCGGGGGCATGCTCCCCCGGGAAGATTTTTTTTTAAATGTTGAAGTTAAAGCATCAATCTGGTGCACTTTGAGAGCAACATTAGGAGATCTATGGAAACATCTCAACATATGAAACAGAACTGGAAGCAGATTTTCTTTTTCTTTATGGATATTTTACAAATCACTCCCCTTTCAAACTGTATTCTTGTTTATTAATAACAACTTCTTTTACTGTCAGATAGTATTTTATACCTGTTTACTTTATTCCCTTATTTATAACTATAATGATCATATAAAGATGTGCCTTTACCTCACTGAGCTGAGGTTATCAGAGCCGCTCAGTCTGTCAAGAGAGAGCTCTCTAAAGCTCCCCCCCCCGCGGCCGCTTACACAGTCAATTCCAATGTTAATAAAAGCTGTATACGTTTTTTTGGGAGTTTGATTTATTTTAAATTAACCCAAATACAAAATGAAAACCTATAAATGCACTAAAACCATTATTTAAAAAAAAGAACTATTTCACATAAACCTCTGGTTTTTACTGGGGCTGGGGCAGTTCAACTTGATTTGGGGGGGGGGGGTGTATCATAGTTTATGGGCGCTGTACGCAATATAGGCGTAGTTCTGTTAGTATAAGATAATAAGATGTACTTTGTTGATCCAAAATCGGGAAATTGTTTTGTTATGAAATAAATAAAAAATTTTTTTTTTTAATTTCTAACTTTTCTTTTCTTTTTTTTTCTCCCCAATTTTTGGCGCCCCCCAGTGGCTGATGCGCCCTTAGCATTCGCCTATACTGCCTATGCCAAGGGCCGGCCCTGCTCACACCCTTTAACGAAGAGTCCAGAGTTTGTTTGTAATAAATGAGGGGGAGGTGATCTGAGAACTGTTTCTAGTCCAAATTGAGACTAAAGGGGAAATGTGCGCATATTTTATTCAAATGTTAAATGTGGTCCAACCAGTTAGGTTACAAACACCCCCCTTCATCCATGCTAAGCGTTATCGTGCCATGCATGGGAACAAGGAACAAGGTAATCCTCATGATGTCATCAAATGTGCCCCTGCCTTCATTTGAGAGGAGAACTGCACTTAGGGCTGAACAGCAGATATATGCACACATGTACATACATAGCAGTAACCTTAAAGGAAAGCATCAGCATTAAAACGTTGTCTCGCAAACAATCACACACGTTTATTTGTTGGGTAGGGTTAGGGTTTGAGAGCAGTGCTTTGTGTTAGAGGAAAAGCAGATTGTTCTCAGCGTTCATCACATAAAGACTCCAACAGAAATTGGCATCTAGCCACAGAAGGAGAAAACTGACGTCAAGCTGCCTCCTGAACGCATTACAACACCTGCTTGTGTTAATGTCATGCACACATGCACAGGAGCATTAAGAGCTTTTTTAAAACTAGGGTAACAACATTTAAACATGTTTTAAATCAAACACTTTCAAATACAGAAATAATTTTGTAGATAGAAACCTTTATATGTGACATTTGAGAATCCATCTGTGTGCATTTATTTATTTTGAGAGTGATCTGACTCCACCAGGAAATGCAAACGAAGTGTCCTCTGGCGCCGTGGAGTTCAGAGCAGCTTGGCGTTGCTGTTTGTCAGGAAATGCTGCACCGAGTAAAAGTACTAATACCACACTGTGCAAATACTCTGCTGAAATAGAAAATCATTCAAGATTCAAGAATCAAAGGTTTATTGAAAAACTTCACAGATCACGGGTTCTTCAGCAGGGCAATTACAAAACAACAACAACAAAATAAAGATAGTGCAATTCAGGGGTTTAACAGTCTTATGGTCTGTGGGATGGAACTGTCTCTGAGGCCCCGTCCACACGGAGACGAAACGGATTTCGAACCCAAGTCGATTTCAAAAAAGTCTTCCGTCCACACGGAATCGGCTCAAGAAACGTGTCCGTCCAAACGAAACCGCTCGACCCGCTGAAGGCGCTGTAGTACATATGCCGGGCCTGTAAGTGGCGCTGTACTTCCGCCACAAAATACACCAAAAGCAGCGAAGAAGACCCCCCGAGCATGGGCATAAGGCATAAACAAACCAACAAGGTAGAAGATCTCCAGGTCCACTTGTGCTGATGGTTGTGGTCGAGGAGCTGTAGATGTTGCACTAACATCTGTATCATGGTCAGTAGCGTCTGGAGCACGAACGCAACCCTGTGATCCGCCATTGTTGTTGTTGGCGAAACGCACCAGCAATGACGCGGGTGACGCGGGGGTGGGCATGAGAGGTGGGGAGAGGCGGGGCTATGGTTTCATCGATTCAGGAAAAGGTCTTATAGGGCGTACTCACGAAGCCGCAAGCGTTTAGTCTCCAGACCTACCCACTTTGGGAGCCGGTTTCAAAGTGTGTCGGTTTCCGAGCCGCGGCTCCGTGTCGGCCTCGTGTGGACGAACCGTCTCTGTGTGGACGGGGCCTGAGTCTGGTGGTTTTAGTCCTGATGCTGCGGTACCGCCTGCCAGACGGGGGGGTGATGGGGGTCTTTGAAATCCTGATGGGGGTCTTTATAATCCTGAGGGCTTTCTTGCACTATAATCTTACTTGATTCAGAGTTTGCATGTATAATCAGTCAAATACTTTACATTACATGTCACTTTCACCCAAAGCGACTTGTATAAACTCAAAATACTGAGGGCTCTCCCCACAGGAGCACTTTGGGGAAGGGTCTTGGTCCTAAAACTTAAATTATTAGAGTAAGACACTCACTTTTTTATTATTGTTTTTTTTTCGAATGTGTAAAACAATAATACAAAAAATAATAATAATGAAATGAAACATGAAAATAATTATACTATACAAACTTAAGCAGTGTCAAATTGATAAACAGAAACATTACTGACCTATACATTATATATAAACAAATGATCTTCCTAATTACACATCCGAAAAGGGGTGAGAAGAAGTTTACACTTATTTAATCCCACGCCTTCTCCCAAAAACTAAATTATTAACATATATATTTTATATATTTCTTAAAAAAATACATTTGTTATTGAAAAACAAACAAAACTAAAAGATAAAAACAACAAAGAAATACCTAAAAGAGGTAAATGGTAATCAAGAAAAAGATAAAATAACAATGAATAATATCTTGTTCTGATGTAAATCACTGATAGATGTTGCATACAGTTTACTGTAACTTCACACTGTTATATGAGACATTAATGTAACGTTAGTGCTGCAGTGTAACGTATTCCTTCAGCTGATAATATTACCTCTCATAGACTGACTTTATATTCATTTATATTTAATTAAATATTTCAAAGGAACTAGTTACAAACAGAGGTATTTGCAGATTTTAAGGCTAAACCCTGAACATAACGTGGTCCGGAGCAGCGTATGTCTGCAGCGTGAGTACCTGATAACCTTCTAATCTGATTTAGATAGTAGTGAACCCCTCAGGTAGTGCAGGTGGTTGGGCTATTCATCAAGACCCTCCACCACGACAAGGTAGACATTCAGGAGAGGAGAAGCAGGGGATGGAGGACAGTCAGGGGTTCAGTTCGGACATTTCCTGTTCATCGACACACTCTAATGATCTCTAATGATCTCTGATCCTTCTCCTCCTCCTTTTAGATTTCACAACAAGTACACCAACAACAACACCACCAACGACGAGACAAACCTGTCCCAACCCAACTCCCAACCCAACGCGTCCTCTGGGACCCTCTGGTTGTTCATCGTTGGCGTCTCCATACTGATGTTGTTCATCGTTGATTTCCTTCTCAGGACCTGAGGACAGAAACAGAGGGCAGTGAGGAAATGACTGGACCTCCCCTCATGTTGGAGAACAGCTGATCATGAAGGTGATGAAGAACAGAATCTGTTTCCTCTCCAGTCTCATGTCAGACATTATCTACCGATCACAGAGCATCAACATCATCTTTACAACATGCCAATGGAGGAACTCTTCAGGAGAAACACCAACTCACCTTCAGAGACGCTCAGATGGACGGAGTTCACAAACTCTCTCACGTTTCTCTTCCTGCGATTATTGGAGTGAGTTATAACCCAACACTTGTACGTTCCCGTGTCATCGATGTTGACGTTCTTCAGGAGAACAGAATAGTTTCCGTTCTTCATCTTTGGATCTTTCAGCTGAACACGACCACGATAACGTTGATCCTGGATGCTTTCATACGGCTTGTTATCGCTGAAGACGAAGACGTATCTCTCCAGCCCAGTTCTGTTCCACTCTAGCTTTGTGAAAGTAGCATTTGTGGAAGTGTGACACGGAAGAGTGACGTTCTGTCCAGGCCCTGCCTTCACCTCTGGGAGAAAATCTAGTAAAAAGCAGAAAGGCAGAAGTCAGCATTGCATTTCTTTCTAACAAGACACTTTTTCCAACCTCATTATTTTGCAAAGAAAAATGCCATTTTAGGGGGTGTTCGATATCTATTTGATGTTTTAAACAATATTTTGAAACCACTTTTTTTACAACTATATTTACATTTACGTATATATGTATTATGACAGGTATATGTATTTATACATTTATATATACTGTATATATACATGTATAAATAGTAAAACATATACCTGTATATGCATAAACATGTATATACATTTATATATGTTACGCTCACATTGAGCAACTGGATTGAACCCACTAAGCAAACACTGAGGAAGGAAACTGCAGTTAAAGGATCAACATTTATTTTATTGATCATGAAAGTGTTCTCAAAGCTGGTAAAGGTGCAGCTGAATGGCTTTGTATACTGCAGGGTAGCTTGAGGATTTACTCCAGGTGGAACTAAAGTCTGATTTAACACTTGATTAGATTGATATTTCAACGAGACGACTCTTTGAACGAGAAGAGCCCAATCTTCAGTCTCCTGCTGAGAATCCTGCATGCAGGAGGCGGGACTTTATTTTGCTCAGCACACCATGCGGCCAATCACATGCAAGGACAGACTAGATTATGGAGGAGGAAGTGTAGTGGTACAGGCCATAGAGCGACAGAGAGACGGGGAGCCGGGCTTAAATGCAAGCGCGTATAAAAGAAGCAGCAACGTCCACAGAGGGGAAATATACATTGTTACAGCAAGAGCCAAAGACAGCTTAATGTTAACTAAAAGTTAAAAGGCATGCATAACAGAATCAGAATCCAGAGATATAGCCAGGTGATAGTATTTAAAAGCAGTATATATTGAAGAGTTATAATTATTATATAAGATGAATTGAGTTGTCTAACTGAGGGGGGCCAGTAATAATATAATATTTATAAAGTTGTAAATATATATATATGTTGCACATAAGTTGTATTGCAGATCAGGTGTTGCTGTTATATGTGTGTAACAACAAAGACCTGCAAAAAGCAACATCTGGCTGCATTTCAATGATATTGGAGCACCTGACTCAGATAAGGAAATATATGATACATTATGATGTGATATGAATGATAATGGGACACATCCACGTCTGCACTCACAGTGCCGCGGACTGTACGTCATGTTACTTTGATCCGGTTACTTGTGTTGTGGCAGATATTTCAGTAAGCTTTCTTAATGCTAATGTTATAATAGTCAGATTGCTCTGAAGATGGGAGGTGATATTCTATTCATGTTCACGTTCACACAGTCGGTGATTTTTGCCGGCCGTCTTTCCTGCAACGGCAGTTTTTCTGTATTTCCTTTCTCCTGTAATATGACTTGATCGCTTTAAACTCTGCACACTGAGCTCTGATTGGTCAGCAGGTGGTGCTTTCACTGAGTTGATCTCTTATCCTGGAACCTAACCTGCTCCGGACCAGGCTAGCCGCTCAGCATAAGTTACCATGGAGATCTAGCCCGCTAAGAAGAGAACCAGCGTCGTAGGACCGGAAACCCAGAGTTAACCTGAAGTTACCTCGCTAAGCCAGAGTTAACCTGAAGTTACCTCGCTAAGCCAGAGTTAACCTGAAGTTACCTCGCTAAGCCAGAGTTAACCTGAAGTTACCTCGCTAAGCCAGAGTTAACCCTGAAGTTACCTCGCTAAGCCAGAGTTAACCTGAAGTTACCTCGCTAAGCCAGAGTTAACCTGAAGTTACCTCGCTAAGCCAGAGTTAACCTGAAGTTACCTCGCTAAGCCAGAGTTAACCTGAAGTTACCTCGCTAAGCCAGAGTTAACCTGAAGTTACCTCGCTAAGCAAAAATCCGACTTCGTAGTACAGGCCTCAGCTCACCTTACATTTCTACTATGATTTAAAACCTGCACAGATCTTCCACTTTACATTCTGCTATACCACACTTTATCCTTCAGAGTAATTTGTCATATGATTGCTATGCCCATATATTTAACCCATGTGAAAAGTTCATTTTAATTTAATAAAATATATATCCATTTAAAAATGTTAAATTGTCAAAGGCCGGCGGGGGCTTTGGACATCCGCTCTTACTTTTTGTGTTTTTATTCAATACTTTTGTACTTTTATTTAAGATTTGTAATGAATGACTATTATTTGTAAGTTTTATTAAATATGTGTCCTTTTTCTTGAGTAAAGGATCAGAGCACTCCCTCCTCCTGTGTGGGTGTGGAGGAGGACTATATTTAGAAATGAAGAAGGCTCCGAGCAGTGTTTAGGAATGCAGGAATTAAAACAGTTTGTTCCATGCCAAGAGATTCCCTGTCCAACCTGTTTTCTCCTGAGCCTGCAGTCTCACTTCCTGACTCGAGACCACCTCCGACACCGGACCCTGCTCCTCCTTTCTCTTTCCCTAAACGTTATTATTGTGTTTAAAGCTCCTGCCTCCTGCTCTGCTCTGCTCCTTGTTCCTGGCCAGCCTTACCAGTACGATTATTGTTATAATACATAATAAATAAATACATAAACTAAACAGTTAGATTGGAAAGTGCCAGAGACAAAATGGTGAAAGTAAAATACGGGAATAAGTCAACTGTGTACATGTGAAATAGACTAAATGAAAATTCCATTTACAATACGTAGCATGATTCTAGCCTCGATCTGTTGGAAGGCCGCACTTATTGAGCTGGTTCTCAAACATGTGGAATAATGGTTTATCTCTTACTGTCAGAGAGGGCAAAAGTACACACACCCTTTACTCAAGTAGAAGTACAGATACTCGTGTTTAAAAATACTCTGGTAAAAGTAGAAGTACTGACTAAACTTCTTCACTCAAGTAGAAGTAAAGACGTATGGGCTGACTGTATATCCAGAGGTGGGGAGTAGTGCAGTACAAATACTTTGTTACTGTACTTAAGTACATTTTTCTGGTATCAGTACTTTACTCCACTACTTATTTTTCTGACGACTTTTTACTTTCTACTTCTTCCATGTTGAACCCAAATACCTGAACTTTCTACTTCTTACATTTAGAACCCAAATACCTGAACTTTCTACTTCTTACATGTTGAACCCAAATACCTGAACTTTCTACTTCTTACATTTAGAACCCAAATACCTGAACTTTCTACTTCTTACATGTTGAACCCAAATACCTGTACTTTCTACTTCTTCCATGTTGAACCCAAATACCTGTACTTTCTACTTCTTACATGTTGAACCCAAATACCTGTACTTTCTACTTCTTCCATGTTGAACCCAAATACCTGAACTTTCTACTTCTTACATGTTGAACCCAAATACCTGTACTTTCTACTTCTTCCATGTTCCAAACAGGCTGGTTCCTTTAGTCTGAATGTGTGTTTGGTGGCGTGATCATTATTATTTAGAGTCATTGCGTGCCTATTGATTTGAACACGATCCGTGTATCCATCATTTCCTGGTCTTCTCTAAAGAAGAGGGACCAATGGAAACGTTGTCATGTTGCCGTTGTTCAGCATGGAAATATTCATTAGCTAACAATGACATTATTGTTCTATTAATATAAAGGGAGGTCAGGTACTCTTTAAAACAGCTGCTAGTTATGGGTACTTTTTACTGAAGTACATTTCAAAGCCTCTTTACTTTCACTTGAGTAAAGAAGTTTAGTCAGTACTTCTACTTTCACCAGAGTATTTTTAAACACGAGTATCTGTACTTCTACTTGAGTAAAGGATGTGTGTACTTTTGGTCTCTGTGTATATCTATGTAAAATAAATCTGAGCAGTGATTTATAAATGTCCACAGGCCACGGCTCAAAGTGTTCAGGGAAGAGCAATAACAGCGGCAGAAAAATGCAAAGAAGCATCAAGTTAGCATACAATCCAAACACACACACACACACACACACACACCACACACACACACACACACACACACTTACCTTCTGGAGCCTCAGAAAACTGAATCCACACCACAAACAGGTGTACAGCCACAAGTTGCACCGGTGTTAAAGCCGCCATGAGAGCAGCTGATGATGAGCAATAATTAAACAATGTCACTGAACTGATTTGATTGCCCAATCAGAGACATGAGAAAGAGGAGGGGACAAACCATGGTCACATGTCTTAGGGAACTATCGATGCTTCTAACCAAAAAAAAGTCAGTTAACTTAAGTCCAATGTGAACCTATTAAAACCTTTAGAGAAACTTTAAGAAGTTAAAAATAACAACTCAATGTATTCAGGATAAGTGTGTGTGTGTGTGTGTGTGTGTGTGTGTGTGTGTGTGTGTGTGTGTGTGTGTGTGTGTGTGGAAACCGGTTTTCACACACAGGAAGTTTCTCCAACCTTCGAGAACAAATTACAGGAATAACTTCTTTAGCCTTTCCTTCAAAATAAAAGCACACATTCAATAAAGTTGCTGATTGGAGGATTTAAAGAAGCAACGGGAAAAATTAAAAATGTCTTCAAAATGTTCTTTTTATAATACAGACATTTTAATCACACACACACACACACATACACACACACACACACAGACACACACACACACACACACACACACACACACACCTAATCCTACTCACCTGCTGAGCGTCCCTCTCTGACGTTAGCCATTTGCATTTGAGCTCTGTTTTGAATCTCTTCAAATGTGAAATATGCATTTAAGACTAGACACAGGAAAAGTCAGTGCAAAAGGAAACACATCAAAACAACAAACTGTTCTTACAGTAGGAAAAAAGTAATATATGCAGTTTTTTTGTAAAATAATATAAATGTTCTTGGTGACACAACAGTTAGAATATTATTGAATTGAGTCTTGGTTGCTCTTTAAAGTTTTCATTCCTCGCTTCTAAGTTTAGTTAATATCCACTGTGCTCGCGGGCAAAAGACGCCTTTTTTCACAAATTATTTGGATGCGTAAAATACTTGCAAGAAATCCCTCCAGAGTAGAAAACGTTTCCATCTCGGTTCAGAGTCTCCGTAGTTTTATACTCCTCGTTATGATGGCTTTAATTTGGGAGAGAAAGCTCGTTCAGAAACAACAACACTCACGTTCTGGGTAAAAGTGACAGAAACAACAGTCTGGATAAATATTTAGACATGCAAGTGAGTTGCTTTGAAAGACCCTCGTCTCGCTTCAGAGTCTCTGGTCTGTGGTTTTTAATCCCTGCTGTGAATAAATCCGTTCTGCACACTGGGATTTTTAGATGCCTTTAATTGAGGTGCGAAAGCTCGGAATAATCGACTGGTTCTGAACGACATCACGCTGATTCTTCACCGCAATATTCACGTTTTGGATAAAAGTTCTGGTGGGATGGACAACAGCTTGAACACATATATTCACGTTTTGGAGCGTTTGTCGTTAGTTGCAGTGCGAAAGCGCGGAAAAACCTGCCTTTTTTCGGACAATATTACGACGGTCTTTTCGCCACCCATTTATATTTCTGCGTGAAAGTAACTGATTGGAAAACATGTTGGCAAATGAACTGCCCAGAAAACCCCTCATCCTGTTTCCTGTGTTGTTGTTTTGTAAACCTAGTTTTAAATAAATCCGTTCTGCTAAAGCTTGGGGAAAACAGGCCTTGCTTCGAACTATATTACGCGTCTTTTTCAGTGCATAATATCCACGTGCTAGGTAGAAGTCCTTGTGACAAAGACAACAGTTTTTTGATTGTCTAATGTCTTTAATTGCGGTGCGGAAAAATCTGCCTTGTTTCTGACAATACGACACCACTTTTATTTTCACAACGTAATAAGTATTTGTGATAAAAACAATACTTGGAAAATATTTTGTCGTGCAAATCAACACACAGAAGAGGCCGGGTGCAGAAAGGTTTAGAAGTGATGCTCGCTGGTGACGTCATCGTACTGTCCGTCCGATGCCTCCTCCTCGCCGTGTGGAGACGTCTCGGAAACAGGCTTCCTACTTCCTGCAGAGTCACAGAATAAATGTGTTAAAATATTTGAAATCAGGATTATTAATTGTAATCGTGCTGGGAAAAGAGTCCTGTTACTACGTTTTTTTCTTTGTTATTTTTTGGAAATATTTCCTTATCTTCTGCAAATGACGCATTTGACTGTAATATCCCCGACATGCAATAATAACACAACCTGTGAATATAAAACTTGCGCCCTCAAACCAAAATGCAGAGTTCCCCTTAAAATGTTGTGCCAGAAAACTATATTTCTGTTCCTCAAAAACGGTATAATGACTCCAGAAATCTGAGTATCAAACAGAGCGTCAGACGGCACAGGCAGCTTTATTTTTACGGAGCTCCGAAGTCACGTTGTTGTTTACGTCACGTTGTTTACTTCACGTTGTTGTTTACACCACGTGTTGTTTACGTCACGTGTTGTTTACATCAGGTCATGTTCTCTTTATATATCTTATAAACAAGATCAGAGACACAGCACTCATATCTATAGAAAACCCCGGATATACCATCGTGCAATTTAGACTTTATTTATATTTGAATTTATTTCCAATCTGTTAACATTATCAGCTACATCAATATTTTTATATTTTTTATCCACTTTTTTTACCATGTTGTACTAATCTGTTATCTGTTCTACTTATTGTGTTTTTTATTATTAATGATGTTTGCATTTGACTTAATCTGCACTCTTGCTGTTGCGCGACAAATAAAGCTATTCTGATTCTGATTTGAAGTTTATAATACTGGGCTTTAAAAGTTACATTTGAGAGATTGACAAAGCAGAATCTGAACATTTTAAACCTGCTCAACATCAGCAGATTGTTAGGGGAGTGTTACCTGGGGGGCTGCGTCTGAACATGGACACCATGAGGAAGGTGGAGGCGCAGTACGGGGAGAAAACCGCCAGGTGACGTAACACCGTCAGCACTAACCAGTCCGGACGTGGAGCCTGGGTACCTACAGAAACATTATCAATATATGTAGAAATATAGAAATATACGTTACTGATATGAAACACAGTCACAGGGTTAGTTAGGGGAGAAACAGTTTACTCAAAAGACTTACCTTAAAGGGATTTGGCTGCACACATATTTGATTTACACTGAAGTTTAACCTCCCAAAACATAAATATATACCTGTTGTTTCTGTACATACTGTAGTAGAACATCACTTGATATCATTACACTTCTGCAGAATCTGATGTGTTCCTGATGTATATTTTTAAACATCTTGTGAAAAGTCTACTCTGTGGTTTAATTTGTTTTGTGTGCACTTTGAAATGAAATGTGCTTTATACACTAACTAACCAGACGACATTTTAATAAACAGAGCAACATGTAAACATCATTTGATTCATTTGTGCTCTCATGAGATTAAGAAAACATGCAATCAGCAAAGTATTGCATATTTAAGTCAAGTAAATTAGTGAATCATTTCTAAATCAACCACCAGATGTCGCTGTGCCCTGTGTTTCCAAAGCATCACTTTACAGTCATAAATACTATAAGGTTAATTATGAAAGACTATAGAATCTGAGGCCCACACGTTAGGAACAAAAGCTCACCTTCAGAGACGCTCAGCTGGACGGAGGTCATTAAGACTTTCTTCAATCGACGCATGGAGGACGATTGAACCCAACACTCGTACGTTCCCGAGTCGTTGACGCTGACGTTCTTCAGAAGAATAGAAAATTCTCCGTTCTTCATCTCTGGATCTTTCAGCTCAACACGACCACGACAACGTGGATCCTGGTATTGTTCATACAGCCTGTTATCTCTGAAGAAGAAGACGTAATCATCCTCTCGGTCAGGTCTGTTCCACATTAAGTCTGTGACAGCAGCATCTCTGGAGCTGTTGCACTGAAGAGTGACGTCTTCTCCGGGCTTTGCCTTCACCTCGAAATCTACAGAATAACAGAAAGACAAAAATCAGCAGCATTTCTTTAACTGTGATCAGCTCACCCTACAGGTCTCTGTGTATTCTGCACATTTCTACAAAGCTCTTCTGAACCATTGTTTAAAACACTTCCATATTTGCTCTTGCCTTTGGTGTCTAAGTACCGTGATCTGTAACAGAGTATATTACAATTTATTATCGCAGGTCTTATTAAAGTAAAACACTAAAGCACTTCCTCCTCTGATGGAGTCGAGGATGACCATCTTTAGACATGAGGAAGGCTTTGAAGGGCAGAAACAGGAAGTCGTTAGACTCAGAGTTAACCCTGAAGGTACCTAGACCCCAAATCCAGCATCAGGTCTAAAACCACCTGACTCAGGGACAGTTTCATCCCACAGGCAATAAGACTGCTAAACACCTGAGCTCTGTTAAGTGCCTCGATAAACATTCATCTGTTTGTCATCTTACAATTTATTTATCTAAATAGTTATTAATGTAATAAACGGTATTTATTTTCATCTTACTGTACAATATTTTTTTTTACATTCTGTACATATGATTTTTATATCATATTCTATTTAGGTGTATATAGACCTCTTTCATCATTTAAAAAATAAATCAAATTATTTATTTTTGGATTTTCTTTATTGTTTATGTCTTAATCTGTAACTATGTTGCATCATTGGAGGAGCTCGGGACATACGTGTGCATTGCCATTTCTACACTGCAGCTTATGTGCATCTGACATTAAAACCTTTGAATCTTGTATTTCTATTGAATCTAGTACAGGCCTCTGATCATGAATCTGATGAAGAACAGAATCTGTTTCCTCTCCAGTCTCATGTCAGACATTATCTACCGATCACAGAGCATCAACATCATCTTTAAACATGCCAATGGAGGAACTCTTCAGGAGAAACACCAACTCACCTTCAGAGACGCTCAGATGGACGGAGTTCACCGACTCTACCATATCGTAGCTGGTCACCCAACACTCGTACGTTCCTGAGTCTTCTTTGCTGACGTTCTTCAGGAGCACAGAAGCGTCTCCGTTCTTCATGTCTGGATCTTTCAGCTCAACACGACCTCGATAACGTGGATGCTGGTACCTTTCCATCGACTTGTTATCTGTGAAGTAGAAGACATAATTGTCCATGCTAGGTCTGCTCCATGATAAGGCTGTGATGGCAGCTTTTCTGAAATAGTGACACTGAAGAGTGACGTCTTCTCCGGGCGTTGCCTTCACCTCTGAATCTACAGAAAGAGAGAAAGACAAAAGTCAGCAGCATTTCTTTAACTGTGATCCGCTCACCCTACAGGTCTCTGTGTATTCTGCACATTTCTACAAGGCTTCCTCTTCTAAAATATTATTTGAAATACTTCCATATTTGCTCTTGCTTTTGATGGTAAAGTGAGGGTCCAAGGACAGAGGTTTTATTTTCTGTACGAACTGTAAAATGTGTGATATTGGGCTATCTATATAAACTTTGATTGATTGAGTAAAGTATATTTTGATTCCAATTATTTTTGCCCTTTCACTTTTCAAGATTTTGAATCCAGGATTTTCTCCTGCAACAGAGCATGAATACTGTGTATTATTGCAGGTCTTACTAAAGTAAAACACCAGAGCACTTCCTCCTCTGATGGAGTCGAGGATGACCATCTTTAGACATGAGGAAGGCTCTTGGCCTCCATTTGCCAGAGGGAACAGGAAGTCTTTAGTTTGCTGTTGAGTTCAGCCAATCACAACGCTTCGTCTTAAATTAAATTGCTTTTTAGTTAGAAGAAGAAGAAGTACTCAGATCTTGTAAGTAGAAGTATCGGAGTGTAGTAATACTCTGTAACAAGTAAAAGTCCTGCATTCAAAATGTTACTTGATTATATTTCACATCATTCATCCACATCTGTAAAGTACCTAAAGGTATTAAATACATGTAGTGGAGTAAAGTACACCATTTTCCTCTGAACTGTAGAGGAGTAGAAGTACACAGTAGCAAAACATTGAAATACTCAAGTAAAGTACAAGTAACTCAAAATCGTACCTAACTACAGAACTTGAGTTAATGTACTTTACACCTCTGGTTATTATATATAAAGTATTGTATTTAACTGCAGAGCTGACTACAGTCAACCTGAGACTCTTCCTGGAGGACGATATACAGACACTCTCAAATCAATACATCTTTTTATAATCAATATCATGCATTAAAAGGACTTTACCTAGTGCAGCCACAGACCGACTGATCCACAGGAGCGTGAAGACGAGAGGAGCCGAGCTGAGAGCAGCCATGAGAGCAGCTGAGAGGAAACTCTGCAGGAAGCTGAATGTTTTCAAGATTTAACTGCAAAGTGTTTCAGCCTTTAGACAGAGGGAGGATCCGCGGTCACATGACAGGAAAAGGACTGGTACGACAACCACGCGCAATACAGTGAGGAAACAGTTAGAATGTTGGTCCAGCTGATAGCAGTTCAGACTCTGCCGTGAGACAGAGTGTTTCTGTCATAGAAGCAGGTGGTGGGAAGTAACTAAGTACATTTACTCAAGTACTCATCTTTACTTTACTTGAGTGTTTCCATTGTATGTTTCATTGTACTTTACTCCACTACAGTTCAGAGGTCAATTGTGTACTTTTACATTCCAGAATTGGAGGACAATTCATGTCCCCCATACAAAAAATCAAATAATCCATGTCCAAAAAGCTAAAACATGCACTTGTTGTGTTAAACATACTTGTCTTGAGACAAGATGTATATCAAGTTGTAGAAAAAGCGGTTTCAAAATATTATTTAAATGATCAAATAGCTCTCGAACACCCCCTAAAATTGTTTTTTCTCTTGTCCCCGCTTCTTGGTGACCAACTTGCATGTCAAATATAACATTTAAAATAGGGATTTTATTTACTTCTTTTTATCATTCTATTGATATATGTCTCTTGTAATGGTCAAATCAATTTGTTAAATCATAAACATATTTTAAATAATAATAATTTTGCACAGAAGGTGTGTCCCTCAAGATGCGCTCAACCCTGTTACTCAAACCTTTTTAGATTGGCAGAGGGAGTGAAAAAACTGTAAGTCAAATGACACACAGGAAGTGACATCAGCAAGCCATGTGCTAGTGCCATGGGTAGACCAAAGGTAAGTCCTCTCTTTTATTTTTCATATTTTTACAATCTTTTTCAGTCTTAAAAGAGTGTGGCACTCTAACCCACTCAACCCTGTTACTCATATTATCAGAATAAAGCATATTCATTTCAAAGTTATCTTTCTTTAATTAAATATCCAAGTTTGTCCTTGCCTTGAAAGTAGCATTACGTGTTACATCTAGCAATAATTCCTGAGGTTAAAGCTAACATTAGCATTGATTTTCAACCCTGTTACTTTCAACCCTGTTACTTTAATTAGAGTAACAGGGTTGCGTTTCCTTCCGTTCACTCTATAATCTACTGTAACATTACATGTGTTTGTATATTTTAGCATGTTTTAAATGTATTACTGTATTTTCACAGGCTATAAATTCACTTTTTATGTATTGCCACTGGATAGCCTAGGGTTAGGGTTAGTTAACCCTAGCCTAACCATAGCATTGCATGTATGGGGAGTGTGAAAGATGCAGCAAAAAAGAATACGAACTCACAAGCCACTACCGAGCAACTGATCGTGTCTCCTATATTCAGTGGGCCACTGTGGACAAAGACCATAAAGATAATCCTGGAGTATCCTCTAAAATAACTCTAAAAAAAGAATTTGAATGCTCCCAAGAAGAGCTGGTTGAAAAATGTGCCATTCTTCTTCAGAATTTCAGGCGCCATCTCTTCAATCTCAGGCAGCAATATGCTTTCTTACGGGCCCTGAAGCTGAACCTCCCTGTAAATGATTGTGTAGTCCATGTTGACTTCTCTGAGAAATACGGCTGCAAATACAGCGCTGAAGTGCAAGCTGTCCATTTTGGTGCATCACACCAACAGGCCACTTTGCACACTGGGGTTTACTATGTGGGGGGGGGGGGTCTGCCCCTACCACCTTCTGCACTATATCGGAATCCAGAGGGAAGGGGCCGCCTGCCATCTGGCAACACCTGGAGCCCATCCTGGTGGAAATTCGAGAGAATTGGCCGGATGTGTCAACCATCCATTTTTTTAGCCACGGTCCCTGCACACAGTACAAGCAGCGTGGCCATTTTTACCTCTTTTGCACCGAGATCTACAAGAAAGGGTTCACAAGAGGAACATGGAACTACTTTGAAGCCAGTCATGGGAAAGGTGCCCCAGATGGTGTGGGTGGAGCATTAAAGAGAAGGGCAGACAAGCTTGTCAGTCAAGGATTTGATATCCCAACGGCATTGTCCCTATACCAAGCTCTGAGTGAGGGGAAATCTAAGGTAAAGTTGTTTTACATTCCAGAACAAGCTGTGGAGGATGCAATAAAACAAATGCCATCTGACATCCCAGCCGTACCAACCACAATGAGGATCCATCAGGTTGTCACTCTTTCTCCTGGTAAGATTCGCTACCGCGACGTCAGTTGCATGTGTTCCTCAAATGGGAATCTTGAATGTGATTGCCAAAAAACCAAGTCATTCACATTCAATGCCACAGATGACCCAACTGAAGACCCCAACCACATAACACCAGAAGTGGTGCAGTGGCACAGCCCAGAGGTTGTGGGGAAATGGTGTGCCCTGGTGTACGACCACATCATCTACCCAGGGATCATCCAAGAGGTTAATGAGACCCACTGGCAGGTCAAATGTATTCTAATGTTTCTGGCCGTCCAAGGAAGATCTTCATTGGTATCCCTTACAGGATGTGCTGACCCTTATTCCTCCACCAGAGGACGTCACATCACGCCACATGGCCATTGCAAGGGAGGTATGGGATACTCTGGCCAGCCACGAAAAGTGAAAAGGTGTACTACAGCAGGGGGGACCCATCAAATTCTTGATTAGTTCATGTTTAGTTTAAAATATTGGTCAGTTCCTGACTCTTTTCTTTTTTTGACAAGTGGACAAAAAATGTTTTTATCCCAATGCTGAGAATGTATTTTACTTATTGTAGGTCGTTCTGGATAAAAGCATCAGCTAAATTAAATGAAATAATATAATAATATCTTAAGAACAACAATGTTATCAGCCAATGTTAATTATCTGTTTACACAAGACAATGTAACATGAATCAGTGAAACGGCATCAATTAAACGTCTAAAGAATTCAAATGACACATTTTAGCCCTGAACATTAATAAATGAATTCAATTAATCAATGTCACATTAAATCTGTTCCCAGGCAACATGATCTGAGTACTTCTACTTTTACTCAAGTACAAGACCTGAGTACTTCTACTTTTACTCACGTACAGGATCTGAGTACTTCTACTTTTACTCAAGTACAAGACCTGAGTACTTCTACTTTTACTCAAGTACAAGACCTGAGTACTTCTACTTTTACTCAGGTACAGGATCTGAGTACTTCTACTTTTACTCAAGTACAAGACCTGAGTACTTCTACTTTTACTCAAGTACAAGATCTGAGTACTTCTACTTTTACTCAAGTACAAGACCTGAGTACTTCTACTTTTACTCAAGTACTAGATCTGAGTACTTCTACTTTTACTCAAGTACAAGACCTGAGTACTTCTACTTTTACTCAAGTACAAGATCTGAGTACTTCTACTTTTACTCAAGTACAATATCTGAGTACTTCTACTTTTACTCAAGTACAAGATCTGAGTACTTCTACTTTTACTCAAGTACAAGACCTGAGTACTTCTACTTTTACTCAAGTACAAGACCTGAGTACTTCTACTATTACTCAGGTACAATATCTGAGTACTTCTACTTTTACTCAAGTACAAGATCTGAGTACTTCTACTTTTACTCAAGTACAATATCTGAGTACTTCTACTTTGACTAAAGTACAAGATCTGAGTACTTCTACTTTTGCTCAAGAACAAGATCTGAGTACTTCTACTTTTACTCAAGTACAATATCTGAGTACTTCTACTTTTGCTCAAGAACAAGATCTGAGTACTTCTACTTGTACTCAGGTACAGGATCTGAGTACTTCTACTTGTACTCAGGTACAGGATCAGAGTACTTCTCCCACCTTTGATAGGAA
Organism: Dissostichus eleginoides; assembly: GCA_031216635.1. Taxonomy (NCBI): domain Eukaryota; kingdom Metazoa; phylum Chordata; class Actinopteri; order Perciformes; family Nototheniidae; genus Dissostichus; species Dissostichus eleginoides. The sequence continues at coordinate 1,608,755 of CM062286.1, forward strand.
CTCAGGAGTCAGGAATAAGGGAAAATAATTAAAGCAACAAACTGTTCAGACTTTACTTTTATCAACAAATATTTAATACAGTTTACAAAAAAGAAATGTAGAAAAACTTTACAGAAAACACAGAGCAGGAAAAAACAAATGCACACCGAGCTCGTGACGAACAACCAACAAGAACATGTTGTATTCAATCCCTTCGTCTAACAACAGCGCACATTTGTAGAAGTTTTTTAACTTTTCAATAAAGGTTTTTCAGGCAGAGGATCGATCGCAGGGTTCCTTTGATCTCGCCCTGTAAGATAAGTGGATCCGTCAATGCTTCGGGCTTTTATTGTGAAAGGCTCGGAGGAAGGAGTAGATCCGTCAATGCTTCGGGCTTTTATTGTGAAAGGCTCGGAGGAAGGAGTGGATCTGTCAATGCTTCGGGCTTTTATTGTGAAAGGCTCGGAGGAAGGAGTGGATCCGTCAATGCTTCGGGCTTTTATTGTGAAAGGCTCGGAGGAAGGAGTGGATCCGTCAATGCTTCGGGCTTTTATTGTGAAAGGCTCGGAGGAAGGAGTGGATCCGTCAATGCTTCGGGCTTTTATTGTGAAAGGCTCGGAGGAAGGAGTGGATCCGTCAATGCTTCGGGCTTTTATTGTGAAAGGCTCGGAGGAAGGAGTAGATCCGTCAATGCTTCGGGCTTTTATTGTGAAAGGCTCGGAGGAAGGAGTGGATCCGTCAATGCTTCGGGCTTTTATTGTGAAAGGCTCGGAGGAAGGAGTGGATCCGTCAATGCTTCGGGCTTTTATTGTGAAAGGCTCGGAGGAAGGAGTGGATCCGTCAATGCTTCGGGCTTTTATTGTGAAAGGCTCGGAGGAAGGAGTGGTTTGGAGTCTCCGTGTTTTTGTAATCCTCATTCCTCGGGGCTAAATTCTTGTGTGAAAGTACTCGTGAAAACAGCTGTTTAAAAACATATTTCGACGTGCGAATGAGTTGTTAACCCCCCAAAAAAAGCCTGAGTTAAGAGATGTGTTGTCCTTGTTCAGGGTCTCTGTGTTTTAGTTTTATGAGCATCGTTCTGATTAACTCTGTTCCGTTGATGCCTTTTGTTGCTTGTTCAGAAACTAAATCACACCCCCGTTGAGCCGCTTGATTTTTGCTTTTCCGGTGGAAATCCTCGGAAGAAAAACAACAAATTGGAAAAATAATTTGACATGTAAAATAATTGCACCAAGTCTCTCTTGTTTCAAATGAGTCCCTCCCTGGTGCCTTTGACTGCAGGGTAGAAGCTCGAAATGATCGACTGAGCGATATTACAGCTTTTTTTCATCCCATAATATTCAAGTTTTGGGTGAAAGTTCAGGTGAAAAAAGACAACAGTTTGAACATATATTTTGACAATGCTTTCCGCACAACGTGATTGTTTGATATTTTATTTTCAATGTGAAAGCGCCTTGTTCCGGAGAATACTACATACTTCATTCACACCGTAAATAATGTGGCGAATCAAAACTTGGAAATATTTTCGTGCAAATCAACACAAAAAACTAGCCCGGTTTTTAAAGGTTCAGAAGTGATGCTCGTGGTGACGTCGTCGGTTTTCCGTCCGTTGCCTCGTCGTCCTTCCTTCTTCCTGCAGAGTCGCAAAATAAATGTGTTATATATCCGATAAATTATTTTAAAATCAGGATTATTACTTTTATCAGTGATTGGAGAAGAGTCCCTATCTTCAGGAAGGTTTTTACTTATCTGCTGAAAAAGTCAAATGTGTAGTTTTTCCATATTGGACTATAACAAGTTACATTTGATGGATTGACAAAGCAAAATATGAACATTTTAAACCTGCTTAACATCAGCACATTGTTCGGTGAGTGTTACCTGGGGGGGTGCGTCTGTAAATGGACACCACGAGGAAGGTGGAGGCGCAGTACGGGAGAAAAACCACCAGGTGGCGTAACACCGTCCAGACCCAGTCTGTACGGGGAGCGGTGGCACCTACAGAAACATTACACCTTTCCATATTTGACTAAACTGACACTTACTTTTGGGCCAAAAAATTAAACACTTAATAAAAACTCAAATATCTGATTTACACAAAAGTTCAACCTCTTAAACAGATTAACAACTCAGGACTACCACAAGGTTCAGGTTTTTCTACGTAGGACATGACTTTATATTTCCTACCTAAAATGATGTGCTTAATAAATAATGCCTTTATTTACAAGAAGTGCATTTAATGAAGTTATTAAAACCCCCAAAAAGTGCAGTAAAGGATAAGAAAAAAACAAAACATTTCTAAATGAACCACCAGATGTCACTGTGAATGGGTACAGGTGCCTCACTTTACAATCAAAACATACAAGGACTGTATTTTTATTATTAAGGACTAAAATTAGGCTATACAACCTGGAAAGTTGTGCTTAAATAATTCGTTTTGTTTATTTAATTTATTGTATTCATTTGAATTTGTATATGTTATTAAACAGAATAAATTGGGTTCATAAATGGAGAAATTCTTTGAAATTCCAGTTTCCCCCCTGGCGATGAATCGGGTATTTTTGATTACTTTTATTTCCCCGACCCCTCTCACCTCTGACAAATAAGAAGCTGGTTGCAGACTCTCCCTCATTCCTGATGTAACACTTGTAGACGCCTTCATCATAGCTGGAAACTTTGTGGAGGGTCATGTGACCTGCAGCCCCGGTCTCGATGAAGTAGCCATCTTTGTAGAAATCAGCGCGGAGGTCATCGCGATCCTTTGTTTTACACATCAGAGTTACGTTGTCTCCCTTCATCACAGCGAGGACCGGACTCTCCAGGATCACCGCTGTTTCTGAACACGGAGAAACATAAAAACTAGCTAGCACGTTGTGGAGATTTGAACTAAACCCGATAACTGCTAAATGTATCTGAAGCTAACTGACGAGCTAACGTTATCCTGCTCAAATCGAAAACATGCAATAAAGAATACGATGGAATGAACTTCACTGAATCTTCCTCAAACAATGAAATAATTATATATGGTAAAGTGTAAAATGTTGTGTAGCTAACTGACAAGCTAACGTTAGCATACTAATATCTAAAATGCGTTTAGATAAAAAGGTGCAATAAGGAAAATGCTGTTTGTAACTTGATACATGAAATTAAACGTTATTTAAATAACACAAAAAACCTAAAATAATGAAATTAAGACAAGTGCAGTAGCTAATGTAGAAGCTAATGTTAGCATGCTAATATCTGAAACATGTTCAGAGACCACTATTATCAAATACTTGTTTTCAGGGATTGATAAGTGGTTCTTTTGTATATCGGCTTTAAACTTTATTTAAATAATACAAAAAGCCTCAAATAATGAAATGTACATTTCTCAAAGTTATTGAAGTGAATGTTATTTTGTATATATTGATTGTTGTGCTTTTATTTATGTCTTCAATGTGTGCATATGTACAAATATGTCTGTTGTGTATATATAGGATATACATATTTTTATATATCTTTGTTATTGTATTCGGGATTGTGGGAAAGGGTATTTCGATCTCTCGGTCTGTACACACAAACTGAAAGATTGACAACAAAGTTGACTTTGACAAGAGCAGCTGTTGTGTCGCTAACTTACAAGCTAATGTTAGCATGCTAATTTCTGATATTGTTCTTTTGTATATTGTCTTTACCCTGGACGCTGATGTTGAGGCTGTTGCTGCGCTGCTTCACCGGAGACTCACACCAGTAGATGGCGGTGTCGGCCTGTTTGGAAGTGTAGATGTTGCAGCCACAGGAAGTGATATTCCCCCAGTTGTCTCCGCAGCCGGACGTCTTTCCTCCGGGGTTTATGGTGCGCTTGCCGGTGGCGCTGGTGCTGATGGTGGTGAGGGTCGACCTGAAGATCCTCCACCCCTCCACGCTGCTGTTATCCCCGCAGCTCAGAGACAGATTCCTGTACTCAAACACCTGAGCCGAGGCCGGAGAAATGACCAGCGAGGCCGGGTCCGAGCCATCTGCAAGGCAAGTTTATTAAAGGTCCCCTATTATGCTGTGTTTCATCAAAATATCACAGGTCTCAGATATATCCAGAGCCTGTCTCTGATTGGCTGAAACACCAAACAGATCATTGCAGCATTACCCATAATCCCCTCTGTTTCAGCCCTGTTTCCAAAGTGCTGATTCTCTGTCTGTTACTTTAGATGAAAATAAGGAGCCCCTCCCCACGCCCCTCTGAGAGATATTTGGTTACAAAGAACTCAATGGTGCTCTAGGAGGAGACTCAGGTGATAAGGTGGGGGGGGGGGGTTACCTTGGTTGCTGATTGGCTAATGGTTACACAAGACAACATCGTGATGACATCATAAAGTGGCCAAAATCTGATCAGCTCATTTTCAGACAGGTTTTTATAGAAATGGATCAGGACAAAAAGAGAGAGAATCTTTGTTCCTGAAACTTTCAGAGTCTCTTTCACAGAGGGGACACATGTTGATGTAGAGAGACATGAGAAGAGGGGACACATGTTGATGTAGAAGAGACATGAAGAAGAGGGGACACATGTTGATGTAGAAGAGACATGAGGAAGAGGGGACACATGTTGATGTAGAAGAGACATGAAGAAGAGGGGACACATGGTGATGTAGAAGAGACATGAAGAAGAGGGGACACATGTTGATGTAGAAGAGACATGAAGAAGAGGGGACACATGTTGATGTAGAAGAGACATGGAGAAGAGGGGACACATGCTGATGTAGAAGAGACATAAGAAGAGGGGACACATGCTGATGTAGAAGAGACATGAGAAGAGGGGACACATGTTGATGTAGAAGAGACATGAAGAAGAGGGGACACATGTTGATGTAGAAGAGACATGGAGAAGAGGGGACACATGCTGATGTAGAAGAGACATGAAGAAGAGGGGACACATGCTGATGTAGAAGAGACATGAAGAAGAGGGGACACATGCTGATGTAGAAGAGACATGAAGAAGAGGGGACATATGCTGATGTAGAAGAGACATGGAGAAGAGGGGACACATGTTGATGTAGAAGAGACATGAGGAAGAGGGGACACATGCTGATGTAGAAGAGACATGAAGAAGTGGATTTTGCATAATAGGTGCCCTTTAATATAGCACCTTTCAACACAAGGCAATTGAAAGTGCTTTAATGTTGGTTCCAATTATTATTGGAACCAACATTTCAGGGTTATTTTGAATGTGTATACATCATGACTTTTCTGTCTTATTCCCAAAATATCTACCTTTTCATTATGTTTCTAAATTTCCAGGGTCATTTCTGACTTGCATTGCCTAGACTTTTAACGGCATTGAAATGTAATTAAACTGAAAAGATGTTCATGTTGTATTTACTTATTTAGTTTGAGGTTGTACGAAACACACTAATCTAAAACCAGATACTATTTAAAGTGTTTTTCTTGTTATATTTAAGTAATGTACATAAAGAGTGTATGTCCTAACCTTCCATTATTATCCAGCTCTCTGGAGACTCTCCTTTATTCTGGACTCTACACTTGTAGGCGCCTTGATTAGACTTGGTAAAATTGTAGAGGGTCATGTGACCTGCATCCTCAGCACCGATGGAGACGTTGATTTTAAGGCCATCTTTGTAGAACTCAGCGCGGAGGTTATCGACCTTCTTTGCTATGCAGATCAAAGTGACGTTATCTCCCTCCATCACGGGGACGGCCGGACTCTGAAGACTCACTGCTCCACCTGAACACGAGACAAAGACGATAACAAAAGAAATAAAGAAAAGGCAAGGGACAAACTTCTCTTGATGCTTTCCTGGAGTTTTATGGAGGTTTACAGGCTGTTAGTTTCAATAGTTTTCAAACAAAGTTGTGTTGCGGAAAGGTATCGAGACAACTAACAAATAATACTAAAATGGTGAGGAAACCTTTCCGTTATACTGAAATGAAGATTCTTAGAATAAGATGGTCTTTTAGGGAGTTTATTCTTGCAAGAAGGTAAATCGTTACAGAGTCAAGCAGTCTGCATATTCACATGTTCACACGAAGAATAGAAGAGGGGCTGAGACAAACGATCAGATAAACTATATATAGGATTATTTTAAACACACCTGCTAGCAAATGGAGAAACATCATGTCTACACTCTAAAGATAAGACCATTAACCGCACAACAATAAATAGCTCTAACATTATTTATGACTCATTTAGGTTATTGCTGCTACCTGTTGTTAGAAGTAGCTTGAAAAAGAAGAACAGATGGTGAACTTTAAATGCTCCTTCAGTATGATACAAATGTCCATAACAGCATCCGGACCATCTTCACGCAAAAGCTTTAAATGTTGGAGCCAGGTGTTTGATTGGGTGTGACGATGTGTTTGCTTTAGCATAACAATAGAGTTCTAGGTGTTTGCCACTCGCCTCGTCCAATGAAAAGAATTTTGAGAAAACTACTTGCCCATTTTTAATGAAACTTTGTTAATGAATTAAGCATTGGCTAAGACAGAACCAAATCATTTATTGAGCCTTTCTAATTGATAGGGCTTGAATTATTCTTATTGTTGTTAACATTTCAAGAGCTCTCCTTCGCCTTAGAGTTCTAGGTGGTTTCTAGCCTCGTCCAATAAGGAGGATTTCAACAGAACTTCTTGTCTCGTAGCTGAATATCTTTACTCTTTGGTATAACAGTAAAACATCTGAGTACATCTTTCACCAAGTAGTCATGCATGAAGCATTACTATTCACCATTAGGTCTGACTCTCTATAGTAGTGATTCCTCTCATGGTCTGTACTTATACCAACCACTTCCTTTAAATGGAATCTGTTCCCTTAAAACAATCATGTAAATTCCCTAGGTGTATTTCAGCCAGTCTCTGTCTGAAACGTGTTCAAGTTGACTCCAAATGTTGTTGGGATTATGATTATTTAACACCCAGTATTGGCAAATACCAATCAGAAAAGTCTCATTGAGGTCCAAATATGTGATTATAAAGGTCACGTATGAAAAGTTGTACTGAAACAGGAGCGAGAACAGAAAGTATTTTTAGATTTTTGTCATGAATTGTGAATTCTACTGTTAGAGCCATTTTCCTTTCATCATTATGGTTTGAATGTTTGTCTTATTAATATAAGGCTTTAGAGTAAACTTTTAACTATTTATTTTTGTGAGTCACACTATGCTTTAACAGATGTTAATTTAAGTCTCACTTATTTGCTGTCTAATGTTAGCTGTCAGGTATGACGTGCATGTCTTTATTTCTATATATGGCAGGACAATGGTACACAGCTGAGTTTGGGATTAGACAGGAAGCGCTATAGTCTTTAGACCGTGTTCTTTTGTTCTATTTTGATACGGAGAAATTGTAGTTATTTTGAAGCAAGGAAGTTGGTCTTCATGTTTGTACGCCGCCTGGATCAAAGAATACATCTGATGAAATTCAACGCTACAACGATCTCTGCAAAGTTTGTTTGGAAGCAAAGAGAGGCGCGTCATAACCCACAACCCCGACAGAGGAGAGTGGATAATAAATGTAGAAACGGATTAAAACGCCATGACACCTACCGACTATGGAGATGTTGACGCCGTTGCTGCTGTCTCCGTATTTCGACTGGCACCAGTACACCCCGCCTTCAGACCGCTTCACCGTGGTTATCTCACAAGTAGACACATGTAGTTTGCCCCAGCCCGATCCACACTTCACACTGAGGAAACAACATCAGTTTATTATTAAGACATGTGGAAATAAATCTGCTTTATTCATCTTTTATAGCAAAAATAAGCCTTGTTGCTCCATGTGTCCACTTGGTTTTTTATAAATGGATTTTAGTGAAACACAACATAAAACAGAAGAAAATTAGAAATAAACCGTTTTTATGGCTTCATGAATTTTGGATTTAACATTTAAATAAAGAATATCTAAATGAATACTAATACACCACTGTATATATATTATATTATAAAAATGTGTACATATGTATTTACCGTAAGCCCTTGTGATGATATACATTTAATTAGTATATAGGCGCATTCACACCGGAGTACTTTTCCCATAAAGGTTCATGAGAACTTAGTTCATGAGAACTCTTTAGTTCTCATGAACTAAGTACAGATCGCGTTCACACCGGAATAAGTCCCTGGGGGAGGATTAGTCAAATGAAGCCGCTGACGTCACTTCTTCTTCTTCTTCTTCTTCTGCCTTTCCACCCGAAGTCCCCGGCCGGAAGTCCCCGGAGTTGGGGACTGGCTTCAGTAGAAGCTGCTGGGACTCCCAGCAGCTTCTACTGAAGCCTTCCGAGTAAATCGCCAGAACGCCGACCCCTCCTCATCTCCACCGCTCCCATGTTTTCTTTTGTGTTGCCATAAGTTAGTCTCTCTGCGTTTGTGCGCTGGGCTAATGCTAATGCTAATAATGCTAATGCCAGCAAATAAAATGGCGGTTTCACAAAACTTGTTGGGAGTTTTACGGGGCGTGGTTTGCATTCCGCCCAGCCAATCAGACATAGGAACCTTTTTCTCCCACGAAAGTCCCTGCTCTCTAGCAGGGACGGAAAAGGGGGTAAAAAAGGTTCTGATGAGGTAATTTTAGTTCCGGCTCTTTTTGGTGTGAACGCGACATTTCGGAACTATATCGGAACTAAAGTGGGAAAAGTACTGCGGTGTGAACGCAGCTTATGTATTATTATTTTATTTTATTTTATTTATATATTTTTTATTCATTTGACTTTAATTTAATTAACTTATTATTATTATTATTATTATTTGTATTAATTTATTTAAATATATATATTTTTAAGTGGGGCAACTGTCACAAAACTAAATTCTCCCCGTGGATTAACAAATATTTCTGATTCTGATTTTAGACATTTGTGCATTTCACTAAATGCTTTATGTGACCTTATGTAAATCTGTCACATTTCCTATTAACAGAAGATTTTTTTATTGCCTAACTTTTCAAACATTCCCTGCATACTAGAACACTTAGGACAAAAGTGGGAAACATTGCAAATAAACAAAATATAAACAATTAGGATTATAAATAAAGTGTGAAAAATGGACAATATGCTGGTTTTTAATGATATTAATGAGGTAACACCGAGAGAAGATTCGTATTTTTTATCAGTAAACGTACAGGTCGGTATTGTTTCTCCACGGCGTCCATTCCCAGGAGCTCAAACCCTTGCAGCTCACCGAAATATTCTCATACTCGAAAAACTGAGACCTGTTGGGGATGACCATCACTGACGCTGAGAGAAAGAAAGAGAGAGGAACAAACCTTTAATTTATTTCCAAAAAAGACTCCATGCTTGTTAAGTCCGGTTGCGTTAAACCAGGCTATTTACTGTGTTTGTGGTCAAATATTATGCATTTTTCCGTCTAAACAGCTGTAAAATGTCCGTAACTTTTGAAAAGTCTAATTCAAATCGATGAAGCACTTGACAGAAAATGGCCGATTGAGCGGTAAGAATTTAAAAGTCCTACAATGCTTTTCAAATATTGCAATCTAATATCAGATTAAAAAAGAGCCAGCAACAAATATGGCTACGTGATCATTGTACTTAGTTTCTTTAATTATAATATACACATTTTTACGGTATTAATTGTAGTACAATGTGCACATTTTTACATTACATTGCATTGCATTTAGCTGACGCTTTTATCCAAAGCGACTTACAATCAGTGCATTCGATCAAGAAGATACAAACTAGAAGAAAACAGAATCATATAAGAACATCAGGTTTCATAGAGCCAAAACATTTCAAGTGCTACTCAGCTGGCTTTAGATAAGCCAGTCCTTTGTTAGTATGTAAGTGCTTAGTTAGTATATCAGTGCTTAGTTAGTATATGAGTGCTTAGTTAGTATATAAGTGCTTAGTTAGTATGTAAGTGCTTAGTTAGTATATAAGTGCTTTGTTAGTATATAAGTGCTTAGTTAGTATATAAGTGCTTAGTTAGTATATGAGTGCTTAGTTAGTATATGAGTGCTTAGTTAGTATGTGAGTGCTTAGTTAGTATATGAGTGCTTAGTTAGTATATAAGTGCTTAGTTAGTATATAAGTGCTTAGTTAGTATATAAGTGCTTAGTTAGTATATGAGTGCTTAGTTAGTATGTAAGTGCTTAGTTAGTATATAAGTGCTTAGTTAGTATATAAGTGCTTAGTTAGTATATAAGTGCTTAGTTAGTATGTAAGTGCTTAGTTAGTATATAAGTGCTTAGTTAGTATATAAGTGCTTAGTTAGTATATGAGTGCTTAGTTAGTATATAAGTGCTTTTTATTTTTATTTTTATATTTTATTCTATTGCTCGAAGTGGAGTGGAAAGAGATGAGTTTTCAGTCTGCGCCGGAAGATGTGTAAGCTCTCTGCTGTCCTGATGTCAACGGGGAGCTCATTCCACCATTTTGGAGCCACCTTAAGTTCTTCTGTTAATATATATATATATATTTATGTTTATTTTATTTTTTGAAATCAATAATACCCACAGGATATATGAAGTAGTCTCATTCTGATTGTAGACATTTGAACGGCTCTTTATTTAATTATGTTTTTATTTGCTCAGATGGCCTCTTTTTGCAACAAGCGCACAAACCGTTAAAAGACAAGAAGCGGCGAGCAACACACATCAAAGTTCATCAAGTCTTTTTAGATTTGAAATAGTCTTTAAATAATGTTTTATACAAATAGATGAGGTTTTAAAAAACTTACCACGACCGTTGACAAGCGTCTGGAAGAAACTCAACGTCACTGAAACATAAACTCACAGTTCAACCATTCAGATCTTGACTTTCTATGAATTCTTTAACCAAAAAACAAGTCTAAAAGTTCCCTAATTAATGGTATCCAATTAGTTCCTGGTGATTATAATTAGATTTGAATGACACTTTCTACTTTACTTACAGAGTAAATGCAGTGTTGTTCTCATGGTTATCTGTAGCTTCGCTGGACTTCTGGTCGGAAATGTGGTGGGGTTCAAAATCATCGAGAATATAAACCACACGATGGTGGCGGGGGAGGAGGGGAGGAAATGATACCTGCTGACATTTCCATGTAGAGACACATCCTCTTGTCACAACTCTCACTAAAAGACCAACAGCCACATGAATAGCAGCAGTAAAGGAGTTTTAAAGCAAAGTGTCATTGTTTCTAGCCATGATTTCCGGCTTAACTTCGGAAATCTGGAGGCGTTCTAGATAAATAATCTCTCCAATAGTCTTCTGGGTCAAACCATTGGGACTTTTACCAGGAAAACCTCGACCAGGACGATCCTGATTCCCATTGTTAAGTTCCCTATCCAAAGATCATGACCACAGTTACCACATTAATGTTTTTAATAGTTACATTTGGTATGTGCTATCCAACAATGCTGTACGATTTCCAACACAATGGGCCTACATTTAAGGGAACAAAGGTCATAGCCTGATGCTAGAAACATTGCCTACTGGTCTTGTTTAAGGACATTGGGAACATTGGAATAAACCTTACTAGCTAAAGTGACATTAAAGTGGACTGGTTTAATTTATTCTCCAGGCTTCAAAGTTTTCGTTGCTGCAGGACAAGTCACTAACTCGGAGGACGCCATGATTGCAAGCATTAAAGATCTGTAAGAGGATTACTAAACCACAATGTTTTGTGCATTTGTTGCATTTCTCATAACTCGATATGCAGCAACAGATTTTACAACAAAGCAATCCACCTTTCTCCAGCAGAGTGCCATGGCTTTAGACCTTAAAGTTGAAGCGAACAGAACCACATCATCTACAAAGAGACAAACTTCTGACCTCCACAAATAGAAACTCTACTCCTACTAAAGATCAAGATTGATACCTCTACAGCAGGGTTAGCTTAGCTTAGCATACAGACTGTAAACAGAGGGAAACACCTAGCATTGCTCAGACCAAACTCCAGGTCCAGCTCCCCTTAAACCCGCTGATTAACTAACTAAACTAATCAATAAAAGCCCTCAAATTAAACTCATAGTTGATAATACATGCTCTCTTACACACTGGTCTAAAGGTTTGAGTTAATAAATATTGAGTATGTTTGAGTTTTATAGTATTTAGTGTTGTGTTTCTTTCAGGCTAAAGACCTCTGGACATACAAACACTAACTACCTCTCCAAGAGGTTTCGTTGTTGCTTGGACAATTGGACGCATTTTAATTTGAGACATTACATGTCACAGTTCTCTGATATGATCTTGCCCCTCAGTACCAGACAGATAGGCTTTTATATCCTGTTCAAACTGGTTTCTGCCCAGCACTGTGGTTTCTTGCAGATGTCTGCAGTGTGGTCTGAGGTGTGAGTTTGCAGCAGCAGATCGAAACAGGAAACTCAGTTTTTCTACAAGATACGCTAAAGGTTGATTTTATATAGTTGTATGCTATTGAGTTAAGTTCTATCACATACGTTTACCCAGACAGCATTACTGTATGTGTTTTTACTTTCTTTGTCTTCATTGAAGGCATGTTGTGTTGAAAGAGGTCCATTTTGTAAATATGAATTGACTTCAAATCTGCTTGTTGAAAACATGGTTGTATTTTTCTGTAAAAATGGGTAAAGATGTACGATTTTAGGTATGGTACGGTCAAGAGGAGCTGTGACCTGAACACTTCCTTCACTTATGTTTGCTTGTAGAAAATGAAATTTCAATACAACATTTGGTTGTGTGCTTAATGGATTTGGATGTCAACCAGAAAAAAATGTTTTTCCCGAGTTTTTTCCCCAAATGTTTTAAGTTCTCTCTAAATTTACCAATTCAATTTTAGAAAAAAAGATTTTTTAAATCACTCAAATGTTTAACTTTAATGTTCAAAAGGCTCAGTTTCTCACAGTATGACACCCTCTCCGTTCTTTATGAATTAAATGTTTCACTTACAGTAGCCCTAACCTTGTATAAAACCCACTCATTGTTGATGTTTAATTTCTATGCGAGCTTTATTTGTCATTTAATTCAACAACTCTGTTTTACCTCTGCTCTAGTGGGTTGTTTCCACCATGCTTTCTGCAGGTGTTGGTGCTATAGCCTCTGCACACATGCTGATCGTAAACACATCATTTGACATCAAGCCTTCGGCTTCAGGTGAACTCTGGCATTACTGACATTAAAATGTGAAAAAACCACAAGCCTTTTTTCTTGTTGCGTTGTGTGTCTACATCATCCCAATGTATTTTCAATGACTGGCCTGTTTCCTCTGCTGTCCTGTGATGTTGTTTTAGTGCCAGAAGCTTTCATAAACTTGTTTTATCCAGTTTTAAGTCACATTTTTACATCTTGGTTCTGTTTAAAGAAGGGTTTTAGTGATGGGACGTCTGGATCTGAAGTTACCAGAGAAACAAGCTTAGCTAACGTTAGCAGTTAGCTAGCAATTCTTCCATCCCAATTCAACCAAACTGCATCAGAAAAATACACATTTTCAACGTGAAATAGCTAGACAATTACATATTGTACGTTTAAATAAAGCGGCAACCCTGATGACTTAAGGTAACAATGTTTATTTAAAGTTTTATTAAGCTTTTATAAAAAGAGCATGAAACAAATCACAGTTTATTACAATAATTCTTGAAAAATTATCTTAAAATTACAATAATAGTGGAAGCAATTAATAGAATTAGATTAGATTGATTCATTTCTGCTTCTACGTAAAATATTCCCTCATTAATCCAGTTCTGACTGATTGTATGCTTAAATAATGTCAACTTGTTAGCCCGCTAACTAAAGTACCTGCTCAGCTAATTACCATTAGCGCCCTATGACACAACAGGAGGCTTGTTGGATCGTTAAAAAGTGTCTGAAACACCCAATTTTGGATGCTGGGTTTGAACGCCTCTCACCTTATCTTTTATCATTCATCATACAAATATTTCGGTAACTTTTCATATGAACAAGAGAGTGCTACGTCAATAAAAATATCGGAAAATAAATTCCCGTATCTCCATGTTTAAATGATATAAGAGAAAACGAGAAACAGACTTTAGGCGTGGTCGGACAACTTTGTACAAGACTTCGTAACAACGTCTATGCAACATACAATCATTGATAACAAAAACTGATGAATAGTAACTATACCAAAAATCTAAGTGTTACATATAAAAACAGTTTATGCATTGTATCTCCTTATGTTGACAACTTCTTTTGATAGTTACTAACTTGTCGTCGGTTCGAAAATGTTAATAAATTAGCTTCTGCAGTCGTTGTGTCATATACAGCCAAGCTAACGCTTATATAGCTAGTAAAAGCTAGCATGAAAGTAACATACAGTATATAAATGTTTACAAGTATATATGCACCTGAAGAAGGTTTGAAGTTAAGAAATATAAAATAGCTTTCTGTAGTTTGTCCAATCAGAGGCCTCATAGCTTGCTCTCGAGGGCCGAGTTGACTTTTTCTTGACCAATCATGTTGCGGCTTGGATCTGTGGCTCCGCCTTCTGCGTCATCTGTTGGGATTTAAGTTAATTATTAAGTCAAAGTTATTTAAGTGATGGTTTTTTAAAGCGGACTCGGATGCATTGTGAGGACTTTTTGCCCGGTCCTCATTATGTGTTTGTGTGAGTATGTGTGTGTAGTTGTGTGTGTGTGCTGACCTTTGACCTGCCGGTCCAGGAGGCGCGGTCCTGCCAGTCCGATACCCAGCGCTCCGATGGGCGCTGTGACCAGGATTGCTAACACGGCTAACGTTAGCACGTCCAAACCAAACTTAATCAAGGTCTCGTCGCCCTCCTCCCTCGCCATGTCCAACGCCTTGGAGCCAATAGCAGCCTGGAACACACAAAAAAACGTTTTAAAATCCATATATATTAACTGGATGTGGACATGTCTCATTGAGGAGGTTCTGGCGGTTCTGTTATTGGGTTCTAGGGGGATATTGGGAGGTGTTTATGGTCATATATGTCCTTGAAGTAATCTCATGGTGTCATTGACAAGGTTTACGATCCTATAGTAGGTTTTAGGGGTAATTGATTAAGCTTTATTCGTAATCTAAGAGGTTATAGAGGTCCTTTTAAGAGTTCTAGAGTTACCTTGGGAGATTTGTAATGCTCATATGCTGATTAGTTTATTAGCTGATAATGGTACCGGGCCACTCCCTGATGTCCATACATTCCACAAAACTAATAATTAACGTCATGGGGATTAAACCAGTTCTTGTATACAGTTTATGTCTTTTCTAGGAGGTTGTAGGATTCCTTGAGGTGGGTGTACGGTAGTCTATCTGTCTATAGTCATTATTTTACCCATTATTCAAGGTAAATTAGTAATAAAGAAGGTGTTATTGATCGTTTTGGTGGTTCACACACACACCTGTACGGTGGCTTTTGGCAGCCAGGCCACAGAGATGAAGATTTTCTCCTTCAGGTTGAATCCTGCGAAGTGAACCAGCGCGAAGGTGACGAGCAGACGGATCACCAGACCAATGCTGATGCAGGCCAGACCCAGACCTGAACACACCGACAGAAGAGTGTTAAACTTCCTCAAGTCGTACATAAACTGTTCGAGATTTTGGAAAGTAAAGCTATAGGCCAAGTCATACTTCAAATCCTGCAATTGTATTCCACACTCACACAGCGTTTGCACCTCTAGCTAGTTTGCTTAGAATAAGAAGCTAACAAACTGAATGGTTGTTTTGAAGAGCTTCCCCCAGATTGGGAATCTAGGAGGTAATAAAGACCATCATATTGAAGTGACTGTTATTTTTGTATATAATGATTGGTGCTTTTATTTAGGTCTTAATGTGTGCATATGTATAAATGTGTCTTTTGATTTGATTTTTATATATATTTGTTTTTGTATTCGGGATTTGGGAAACGGTATTTCGATCTCTCTGTTTGTACACACAGACTGGAATATTGACAATAAAGTTGACTTTGACTTTGACAAAGAGGTTCAAGAAGTCTTATAGGAGTGTCTAGTGGTGATTAAAAAAGATCACATGTAAAACTCAAGGACAAATCCAGCGACTCCCAAATGTTTCAGTTGTCATATATCAATCTAGCCCAACGTAAAGAGCATGAGTTAGCAATAACACTGTTCTTTGTACGGTTCTCATGGTTCTTACCCACGGTGCTCGGGCTCAGGCTTGCTATTCTGATCTCTGCTCCAATCAGACCAAAGAGAAGCGGCTGGAAAACATCCCAGGACCGACCCACCATGGCCGCCACCGGAGCCTGAAGATAAACATGAAAAACTCAAACAGTCCGGACTAAAAGACGTGGTGTAAACAGGTCAAGTAAGTAAGTAATTTGTCTTAATTTACATTATTTAATTTCATATTCTGTTCTTGTACATATCATATTCTATTTACATGTAGAGTAGAGTTCTTGCACTACTTTTTTGTTTGCATTTTATTATATATGTTGCATTGTTGGAGGAGCTCAGGTCAGAAGAATTGCATTGCCATTGCTACGCTGTAGCTTATGTGCATACGACAATGAAACCTTAGAATCTTTGAATCTAGTGTTTCATCCAGATTAAAGTGAGATATCTTGTGTTACCTTTTCGGTTTTCCAGCCCAGAGCAGCCAGAAAGGCCAGCACCAGCGTGGAGAGACCGCCAGCTCCGGCAAAACCAATAACGTGGCTGAAGAAGACCGAAAATATGGAGAGACCCAACAGCAGGATAGTCCTCGTCAGAACCAGGTCCTCCTGCAGACAGACGCAGAACCATTAAATAACTCATCTATGATTCACCTGTAGTGTCTCGATCTGAAACAGCACAGCAGCACAGGAACAGACCCAGGATCAGCCATCCAACCCACCACCTATTTGATTTAATTTCTGAACGATTTAATTTCTTCCTTCAACATTTGATTTATTTTTTGCACAATCTTTTCTTATTTTTGTGTTATTTTACTAATTTATTTGATTGCAATATAACATAAATTCTTGCTCAATTGTATTAATGTTTTAATTTATTAAATCTATTTTATTTTTGCACAACTTTATTTAGTTTTTCATCATTTTTTTAATCAGCACTCACCTGGTCGTTGCTGGGGAAGCAGCAGAGGAACAGACCCAGGATCAGGCCGGCTATGACCCCCCCCAGCACCTCCAGCAGACCCTTCAGGATGTTCATCCACATGGCCCCTGCAGGACAAACATGGTATATATAGACCAGGATAACACCAAATAAAATAAAACCAGTATATTCCCCTCTACAGACCTGTGGAGAAGGTGATTCCCAGACAGGTGGAGAACCCAGTTATGGCCAGAATATCGTCAAAACTCCCAGCAGCCATCAGGAGGGTTGGGATTCCCTGGACAACAACACAGAACATCATGGAACATCATATACATACAGAAAATACGTTCACGGGGACTTCAGTTTGATACTGGCAGGTTGTAGGGGTCGCTGTGGTTTTTCATTTGGAGGTTCCAAGGGTTCTTGGTGCTCTTGTATTCTTGAATTGAAGGAATTCTAGAGGTTTCTTTGGATATTCCAGAAGCCGTAGTTTTTTAATGCAATAACTTGTTTTTCCTGTAGGTCTTTTCTGAGGTTCTACGGTTTCTAGAGGCCTTTTGTTTTTAGATTCTATAGGTTCCATTGGTTTTTGTACTCTGTCACGCCCTGGCTCAAGGACGGACAAAAGAAGGAGACCACACATGATTCATATTGAATTAAAGTATTTATTAAAGAAACTAAGTTAACTATGAAGTCAGTTAATCAGTAATGTGTGTAGGGTGTGGGTGTGTGAACATGCATCAGTATATAAAGCCAAGACAAACAAACCAAGATCCAGCAGAACCAAGCAACCCAAGAGGAGAGAGAGGGTGTTTCTCAATGTCGAGGAAGGCTCCTCCAGAGCCACTATTTCAAGGATGCTACGTCATCGAATCCAGCCGAA
Organism: Dissostichus eleginoides; assembly: GCA_031216635.1. Taxonomy (NCBI): domain Eukaryota; kingdom Metazoa; phylum Chordata; class Actinopteri; order Perciformes; family Nototheniidae; genus Dissostichus; species Dissostichus eleginoides. The sequence continues at coordinate 1,626,534 of CM062286.1, forward strand.
GGACTGTTCCAATGTCCAGGATCCTTGGAATTCTACCGAGGACTGAATCCTTCGTTGCGGGAAATTTCGAGGATGCACGAGTGTATCCTCCGCGGTCGTAAAATCCCCACAATGCTTTGCGCACGGACCAATTTCCAAAATCTTTGGCGGAAAATGTAAGGCGGGGCCTCTCATATGACGCACACCTGCACACTTGCTAGCCTGTTCCATTCTTCGTTCTCCGAATGCCAGGAAGGATTCTTGCCTAGCCTAGCTGATGGACCTGACTCGGAAGACATGTCCTACCAAGGAAGCATCCTCGACATTGAGAAACACCCACAGACTGCTCAGGCACCCATCTATATCAAAATAGAGATATTTAAGGAGGTCCTAGGGGTTCTTGTACTCATTGAAAAGATAATAGAGATATTTAAGGAGGTCCTAGAGGTTCTTGTACTCATTGAAAAGATAATAGAGATATTTAAGGAGGTCCTAGAGGTTCTTGTACTCATTGAAAAGATAATAGAGATATTTAAGGAGGTCCTAGGGGTTCTTGTACTCATTTAAGGGCATAAGGAGGCCCTCATTGCTCTTTGTGTTCAGCCTGCACATGTAGTAATGTTTGCAGAGCGGCTCTCCCTGGTGGCAGAATGCAGAACTACAGGTGATCCGTTTACCTTCTCCACGCCCAATCCTTCCTTCTGCAGCAGCAACATGGAGGGGACCACGACCGCTGGGGACACCGCAGCCAGGACGAAACTACACACACACACACACACACACATACACACACTTTAATACACTGTAGTTTACATATTTATCCCTGCGGCTCAGGAAGAAATCCCACAGGATTACAAAACTGTTAAACACCTGAACTTTTGAAAGAACCTCCACAACATTCATCTGTTTGCAACTTACAAATTATTTATCTAATATATCATATTCCAATTACTTGTATATAGACTCTCCTTGCACTATTTCTATTCTATTTTATTTGTATTTACTTGCACTATTTTATCTGTTTCATTGTGTTGCTCTGTGGGAGGAGCCTGTGACCTCAGATGTACATTGACTTATCTACACTGTAGCTGTGTACACATGACAATAAAAGCCTTGAAACTTGAATCTTGAACCTTGTGTGTGTGTGTCTGTGTGTGTGCGTGTGTGTGTGTGTCTGTGTGTGTGCGTGTGTGTGTGTGTGTGTGTGTGTGTTACCCCAGGATGAAGCCCCACACCCAGGGAAGCCCCAACAGGAAGTGAGAAACCACGGCCACGACGGAGGCCTCCACCACGCAGGGGCCGACCGCCAGACGCACACACACTGCCTTCAGACGACTCAACGCCTGCAGACACACACACACACACACACACACACACACACACACACACACACACACACACAACATTATAAGTATAGTATGCAGTATATTTACTGAGTGTTCAGTGGTTGAGAACGTACCCAGGTAGTGTACTTAAGTAAAATAAATAAAATGCTCTAAAAACACTCCATTATAAGTCAAAATCCTGAGCTCAAATCGATACTTAAGTAGAAGTTCATTCGTATTGTTAGCCAAATAAACTTAAAACAAAATTAAAAAAGTGTTATTTTATTTTTGCATTATTCATTAGTCATTATTTTGCAAACTTGTATATATTTTTTCAAATGTTTATTATGTTTGCCCAACTAAAGGTTTTGCATTTTTCTCTTTTGCACAATCTTTTGCTATATTACATGAATATTTGCATATTTTTTGTTATTTTCTTGCTTGTATTTATTGTGTGTGTGTGCCCAGTCCCAGTCCGGCTCGGGTCAGGATGATTGAACTCAAAACGTTACTTAAGTAGAAGTTCATTAGTATAGTTAGCTTAATACTTAAAACAACATTTAAAAAGTGTTATTACAGCTATTTTAGCATTTTTTTATTTACCTTTTCAAAATGTTAATGTTTGTCCAATTACAGTTTTTGCTTTGTTCTGTATATATTTGTGTTGCTATATTTCATACATTTTTGCACTATTTTAGTTATTTTCTTGATTGTATTCATCCTGTGTGTGTGTGTGTGTGTGTGTGTGTGTGTGTGGTGTGTGTGTGTGTGTGTGTGTGTGTGTGTGTGTGTGTGTGTGTACCGAGGGGTCCAGGCCCAGTCCGGCTCGGGTCAGGATGACTGCCAGCGCGATGTTCCTCAGCGCTGCAGACCAGTGAGTGTCGATGTAAACGGCGTCCGTGACGTACGGGACGTTACGCAGCAGCAGGCCGGCCAGCAGCATGCCTGTAACACGGGACAATAACACACGTTTAAATCATTTAAACATATTTTATTATTTATATTTAAAACACATTATTGAGTTAACTGTATTTCAATTGTGTTTATTTTATTAGGATATATTACATTTATAATTATAAGCAAAAAATACATCTATACATTTATATACATCTTAAATATATGTCATATTTTTGGGAATCATTTATTTCATATCTGATATTTTTAAAACAATTATTTTTATCAAATTAAATAATTATCGATGTCAGTGTTATTGGAGATTCCATTAGAGAGGTGTGAGGTGTTGGGTCGTACCAAGTAGAGGAGGGAAGGGGGGGAGCGTGGGCAGCTGGATCAAACCAACCAGCTTCCCCCCGAGCACCGAGCAGAGGAACAGAACCACGAGTCCAAAGAGGTTTCCTCCAGGTAAACACTCACTTCCTGTTATAGACCACACCACCCCGAAGAGCAGGGCGAACACACACCCTGCACACACACACACACACACGCAAACACATACACACACACACACACACACACACACATACACATACACATACACAGACACACACACACACACACACACATACATACAAATACACATACACAGACACACACACACACACACACACATACATACAAATACACATACACAGACACACACACACACACACAAACACACACACACACACAAACACACACAGACACACACACACACACACAAACACACACACACACAAACAGACACACACACACACACGCAAACACACACACACACACACATACACACACACACACACACACACACAAACACACACACACAAACACACACACACACACACGCAAACACACACACACACACACATACACACACACCAGGGGAATGTTACAAATAGTGCAAGACATGTTTTTAATATTTCCAGAACAAATTGAATTGTGCAAACAAATAAAATACTCACACACACACACATACACACACACACACACACACACACTCACTCACTCACCTTTCGTGATGACGAGGTTGAGGAGGCCTCGAGGTCGGGGACATTTGTTCTTCAATCGGATACAAGACGAGCAGCAGGAGTCGGCCATCTTTATCTGCTGACAACATTAACAACAGAAACAGTGATAGCAACTTTAGCATGAGCAACACACTTTAGCAACATTGATGATCACTCCAACGACTGGAGCATTAATGACAACTTTATGAGCTCCAACACTGATGAAAACAGCGTTCCTTAATATCAGCATTTCCTTATTAATGTTTCCCTGTAAAGCCCAAAAATAGAAAAACATTAGAATGTATTTTGTTGACCTTTCAGATGTTGTTGTTGTTGAGCCTCTGGAGCAGAAAGGAAAGAGTTTTGGTACGTTTTGTTTCTCAGGTGGAGCAGAATTCCTGTATTTCTACTCACATTGTCTGAATAAATATATTGAACAACTAAGGGTTGATTTGCAGGATTGATTGCTTACTTAGCCCTATATCAGTAGCATGAATACTAATCAAACATCAGTCATATTTTGTATGAATAGTCATTTATTAAATATGAATATTGTAGTCCAAAAAACTGTTCCTGTCGTCAGAAAAGCAGACGGACGTCACACTTGGTGCATTGGGTGTTTGTGTACCCTTTACTGCAGTGTCTGCAGCGTCCTCTCTTTGTCTTCACTGGAGAATGTGCCACTAGGTCCTTCCGTACATCCAGTGGAGGTTGTGATCTCTTGGATGGGGCCCCGTTTGGTGGACTCCCATCACCTGAGGAGGGTCTCTTCTGAGCATTCAACGGGCTCCTTGATGTCACTGTCGCTGCTGGGCTCCCGTTGCCTGAAGATGGTCGTCCTCTCTTTGGTGTTTTCATGGGAGTTGTGTTCACCTGATTAGAACAAAAATACATTAGGATACAAGTCAAAAATATTACAGTGAAATATAAAAAAATATTACAAACGGCAAATAGCAGAAATGCATTCTTACCAGGATGAGAGAGGATGCTAGATCTGCCTGAAACTGTCTCCTGTTCAGGATCTCCTGCCATCTTTAGAGCTCTGCACTCCCGCTTGTAGAGGAGCCAGGCGTTGATCACAGCAAGGATGATGGTGTGCCAGAAGATGTAAACGTACCAGTGTCGGGACTTCATGGGGAACTTATATTTGGCCGTAAACGAGTCCATCAAATCCACACCTCCCATGTACTTGTTGTACGTAGCCACAATGGAAGGCCTCTCAACTTCTACGTAGGTTTTGTTGGCTTTGTCCCAGCGTTGAATTTCTGCACAGGGTGTGGTCCAGCAAAGGATGAGACAAGTGTGACCGCTCTGCTGTCATACCATTTGACAGCACAGATGTTGTGGTTGGTCTCCACTCGGATGTCAAAGCTTCCTCTCCCTTTTTTCTTCAAGCTCTTCTCCTCTTCAAGGTTGCAGTTGGGTAAGCGCACCTGCCTGGCTGTTCCCACATAATGAATCCCGTGATCAAGGAGCTTCACTACCAATGGGACACAGGTGAAGTAGTTGTCTGCGTAGATCTTATAGTTCTGACCTACTGGAAGCGTGGAGGCAAGCTTCATCACAACATCACCTGACAATCCAAGTTCAGACTTGGCTCGTATCCCATTGACACTGCCTTGGTACACATCAAAGTCACAGATCATTCCAGAGATTCCAGTTCTCACCCACACTTTGAACCCCCATGGGTGTGGCTTGCCTCGCATGTATTGCTTGATGCTGCTGAATTTCCCCTTGAAAGGAATCATCATCTCATCCACAGAGTTGTGTTCTTCTGGTACCACCTGCAGGCATTTCTCTCTGAATGTATCAAGCCAGGGTCTGAGTTTCCAGAGTTTGTCTTTCTTTTCCATCTCTGACACTGTCAAGTTGTTTACAAAATGTAATGATGTCAACAGATATTGGAATCTGTTGCGTGCCATCACATCAGAAACAGGGGGTACCGTGTGTCTGTCTCCCAATACATACGGACTCCAGCCATTTCTGGCTTAGCCTATTATCATAATAAAAGGAATACCTACACCCATACATGCAGGTAAACCAGTTCAACAAGTCACACAATGCTGTCTGGCTAATGATAACAGGCTAATTATCATACTAAAAGGGATACATCCAAGTGTCCCAAACATTTCAGAAAGAACTGTTTCTGCCAGAACCAGAGAAGAGTTAAATGAATTGTTGTAACTAATTAACTGATAAGATACAAGTAGAGTTTAAAATATTGCTAGAGATATAATTTCACATACTTTATCAGAAATAATGTATTAATTTATTCAATTCTGGTCTTAATTAAAATCTTAACAGAGGACACATTTAGAACTTAGTTATAGTGAATTATCAAAGACATTATATTTCTATTAGTGTTTTATTTCCATATGTGAACATATAAGAAGGGCGGGGTCCATGACAGGTGCTTATGCTATTTTGACTACACTGACCCAGTGTTGTAATATTACAACAAAGACATAAGCTGCTCAAAATCAAATTTGATGAATATATTCCACAAAAACTAAATATGTACATGTTCTAGACATTGTAATAATCCCAAAAAAAATATTTGAGGCATTTTACTTACTTGAATCTGACAAATCCAGTCCAATAAAACAAAGAGATGTTGCTCGTTTGAAGATTCTGAGGTTGTGTGAGTGTATGGCCAGAGGAGGACCGATACACACATTTACTACCTAATAGCATTGTGAGGCTGATCAAAAGGACCTATGTCAACTTAGTCTTTAAAAAAACAAAACATTTACTGACTTTTTTAGGATAGCTTAAAGTAATGTTGTAAAATGACAACAGTGGGCCTGACAGGGTTAAAGTTTGATTTCAACAGATTTCTGAAACATGGAAATTCTCCTTCTGAATCTCTCAGTGAAGGGAACGTTGATATTTTAGGCATCATTGCTCTTTAACTTTGCAACTCATTTTCTCCGTCGTAACTCAGAAACACACCTCAGTTTGCGATCAATAAATGACAGCAAACATTCAGCAGAAGTTGCAGAGAATTTAACATTTGTAACTTTTCTTCAGTTTGAATATGAGTTCACTTCAACCCGGAGCTGATCAAAGATCATTCTTTAATAAAGAACATTTTGAAACCAAGGCAACAACTCACTTCCTGTTGCTCAGACAATTGCTATTCAATCTCAACAAAATCAGATTTACTTTGCTCTTTTTGGTTATTTTTGGTTTTAAGTAAGCCGCAGAGTGTCTCATTGGCGTGGTTCTTATAGCATTGAAACACACACACTCTCCTCTACACGCTCACACACATATATTTAACATGAAATTAAAACCTGAGGATGTCCAGGCAGTTGAGTGGAGGCTGGCCACACATTCTTTGGCAAAAATATGCAAATTTCTCGCTGTTCTTTTGCACATTTTCTATAAATAGTTGACCTTTTCACAGGGTTTTTGTGTGTGTGTGTGGTGTGTGTGTGTGTGTGTGTGTGTGTGTGTGTGTGTGTGTGTGTGTGGACCACTTACCTCATCCAGTTCGTCCGTCGTCCTCCTCGGCAGGACGGTGATCTCTATGTCCTCCTGACCGACCTGCACTTTACACCCTCCCTGTGTGTGTGTGTGTGTGTGTGTGTGTGTGTGTGTGTGTGTGTGTGTGTGTGACACGAAGGGTGTAAAAGAGAGGGAGAGAGAGAGAGGGACAGTGAATAAAGGAGTTGAACTTTGTCCACCAAACATGCCATGGGTGTGTGTGATCTTGTTTTACTGCATTAGTGAGGTCCGTCCTAAAAACATAATAGCATTGTGGGGACCGGTCCCCAAAAAAGGCTTTGGTTTAGAATGTTTTTTTTGCCAATATTTGTTTTTGTGCAAATAAAAGCCTCGTATAAAGTCCCACATCTTTTTTATTGAATCTCAGCATTTTTCAAGAGGGAAACAAACACACAGATTTTCTCACGTTTGTTCTTCCTCTTTTTCGTTCCATCACTGTCAGTTCATAAAAAAGGGGTATTTGTTTATAACATTAATTATTAAACCGGCAGATACACTCACTCACCTGTGTGTGTGTGTGTGTGTGTGTGTGTGTCTGTGTGTGTGTCTGTGTGTGTGTGTGTGTGTGTGTGTGTGTGTCTGTGTGTCTCTGTGTGTGTATGTGTGTGTGTGTCTGTGTGTGTGTGTGTGTGTGTGTGTGTGTGTGTGTCTGTGTGTCTGTGTGTGTGTGTGTATGTGTGTGTGTGTGTGTGTGTGTGTGTGTATGTGTGTGTGTGTGTGTCTGTGTGTGTGTGTGTGTGTGTGTGTGTGTCTGTGTGTGTGTGTGTGTGTCTGTGTGTCTGTGTGTGTGTGTGTGTGTAGGTGTGTGTGTGTGTGTGTGTTACAGAAGATGCATACTATATGATTTATATGTATAATTAAAATCAAATATATAGATATTGATATATCGTAAAAATGTACAAAATAAGAATATAGATAATGGAAAATATGAATATATATTTCTCTTTATTTGTAAATGTATATACAAGTATTTTAAATATACACAGTCAGAGTGAGAAGAAATACAAAAACACACAAAAGAATTAACAGAAAGAAAGCCATGTTAAAGAGAAATGTCTTTGGACCTGATTTGAATGGTTCTAACGTGCTCGCCACACTCAGACGTTCTGGGAGTTGTTCCATGCATGAGCAGCATGAATGCAGAAAGCTGCTTCCCCACGCTTTGATCAAATGGAACAGTGAGCCGGCCTGAAGACCTGAGGGGTCTGCTGGGTTCCTACCGCTGAAGGAGGTCCTTGATATGTGGGTCCTCGCCCGTTTAGTGCTTTATATGCGTGCATATAATCTTAAAATCAATTCTCTCACTCACTGGAAGCCAATGCAGTGATCTCAGCACGGGGTGATGTGATCAGTCCGGGTTAACACTCTGCCAGCAGCATTTTGAATTAGTTGGAGTTTACGGAGTGATTTCTTTGTGAGGCCTGTGCAGATGCTGTTGCAGCAGTCAAGCTTGCTAAAAACAAATGCATGGACAAGTTTTTCAAGGTCCTGCTTGGACATCAGTTATTTAATACGCGTGATATTGTCTATGGTTGTAGGCTGATCTGTTGATTGCTTTGATGTGGCTGTTAAAATTGAGGTCAGAGTCTAAAATGATACCTAGGTTTCTTGCTTGACTCTCGGGTCTGAGTGACAGTGATTCCAGGTGTGCAGGGACTTTAACTCTCTCTCCTTTGGTTCCAAAAACAACTACTTCGTTTTTGTTCGTATTGAGCTGTAAGAAATTACGGCACATCCAGTCATGTATTTGTTTTATACATGTAATCAATACATCAGTAGGACCGTATTCATCTATAGAAAGTGATATGTAGATTTTGGTGTCATCCGCGTAAATAAGATATGAAATGTTGTTATTTTTATTTATTTGAGCAAGTGGCAGCATGTTGAATAATTACCTGAGTTTGTTTCTGAGCGTCCTCGCTCGCCCGGAGGTAACGCTTCGTGGATTCTTCGTCCATCATCTGAAAACAAAATCCACATATTTATTAAAGTAATAATAATAACAATTAGGTAAAAGGTTAAAAAATACAATAACAAAAAAATATATATATAATAATAATTTAATATATTATTATAAGTAATAAAGATTTAATATTTTTTAAAAGTGCACTTTTCTGAAGCATGTTTATTTTAATAAATATTTTTTGAATAATGTTTTAATGAAATGATCACAATGTTTCCAGCTTCTTTAATATCACTTTTTTATTTTAATATTTGTTATGGATATTCAGATTTTCAGAGCACAGTGCCGCCATCTGCTGGAGAAAGGGTGGAACTACAGTTCAGACCTCCTTTGTGTGCAGAGGTTTATTTTTATTTTTTGTATCTTACACTCAAAACAAACACTTTACCAATTAGTTTAATAACTCGTAACTTTACTTAAAATTATTATATGTTTTTTGGGCAACTTTTATTAATTGCTCTTTTACAATTTAAGATTTTAAAATATGTTTTCCTTTTTAATTTAGTCCCACTTGTGCATTTATATGACCTAAATGTATTTATAAATATTAGTATTATCGACCACCATATGCCTTTAGAGTCTGTTATATTAACAAATATTTTTAGGACAAATAAATCTGGATTTTCTATATTTTGCGTTCGGTGTCGCCATCTGGTGGTGAGAGTGAGACTGCAGTTCAAACCTCTTTTGGCTCCCGAAGTAAATTATATTTTTTGTCTTGCAAAAATTAATTATAACCCAACTACTTAACTTAAGTTGCTATACTGTGCAGCTGAACAACTTTGTTTTATGAAACTCTGTGTGACATTTTTATCGAGAGGAAAAAAGTTTTTTTTAAATGTTTTATATTTTTGTATTATTGAGATTTGACGATGCAACATCTATTTTATTAATGTTTTAGCATTTTTAAGACCTTTTAACAATTAATTTAGACATCGTTATGGCCCTGTTCTTTAATTCATGTTGAACCCTCTAGGTGACTGAACCACATGGTTTCTTCTTAATGAATTCCAAACTACAATATTTCCAGGAAACATTAATACATCTGTTTAATTTTAACGTATGTACATAATAGCAACATATAAGGATATATACATATAATTATAATTGTTTTAATACTAAATATATCTATTTGAGGCTTTTTGTTTGCAGGAAATGCATATAGGTCCGACAAAATACACCATTTTTACCTAAGAAATTCACAGGAAATAATTTAAAAATGTTTATTAACCTCTTAAATAAATTATAATAAATATATAAAAGTCATTTATGATTAGTTCAATATTTATAATTTATCAAAATCATTTTTACTAAAACAAGAAATCAGTGCACATTTGAATAACATTCATAAATTAAATCCAGTCTTACCTTGGCTGTGTGTTTCAGGAACAACGAGGAAAAACGAGTGACAGCTGAGTCAAAGGGAAACAGCTGCTTTTAAACACACACACACACACACACACATACACACACACACACACACAGACAGAGTAAAGCCTGGCATTATGGGAACACAGGTTGCTGTTAATGCCAGTCTGTGACACACACACACACGTCTTATTATGATGGTAAGTGTGTAGGTAATAGCAGGGGTGTGTCTGTGTGTGCGTACATGTGACAGCTTTGTTCCTCACACACACGAACAGCTGATTAACGCCTCGCACACAATGACAACGTATAATTACAATTATTATTAAGATTTCACTTTACGCAGAGGAAGTGTGTCACTAAGACGTACTGTGTGTGAGTGTGTGAGTGTGTGTGTGTGTGTGTGTGTGTGTGTGGACAAAATAATGTCTAAAACCTATCTTTTAATTTTTTTTATAATAAATAAGTTAGTACACATCTATCATTTTAGTTTTCTGAGGCTCCAGAAGGTAACTGTGTGTGTGTGTGTGTGTGTGTGTGAGTGTGTGTGTGTGTGTGTGTGTGTGTGTGAGTGTGTGTGAGTGTGTGCGTGTGTGTGTGTGTGTGAGTGTGTGTGAGTGTGTGTGTGTGTGCGTGTGTGTGTGTGTGTGTGTGTGTGTGTGTGTGTGGTGTGTGTGGACAAAATAATGTCTAAAACCTATCTTTTATTTTTTTTTATAATAAATAAGTTAATGCACATCTATAAATAAAATCTGTGATTTATTTCCAAGAGTCTGAAAGTAGACATGTTGTTATGGCTAAAAAGGAATTTCAAACTTATTTCGGGACGATAGGAAGTGGAAACATTCTGCACACAGACTGTGAGTCAAACACACACACACACAATCACACACACAGGTGGCAGAGTGTGTGTAGAGTCTTTATTGGTGGGAAACACAGTGATACAAAGGAAATATTTCACGTGTTACACAAAACATTAAAAGGCTACAGTTCATTTAAATCCAGATCATTAAAGAATAATAACACACACACACACACACACACACACACACACACACACACACAGCATGACATACAAAAAGCTGTAGAAAAATACTCTTAAAAAACACAGAAAAAGAAAAACTACTGGAATGTTCTGGATGTCCGACAGACGTCAGCGTGGAGGAAACGCCGGCAACTTGTTGAGCAACAATTAAATGTTATGTTAAAAGGAACAGAAAATAATAATAATAAAAATAATAATAATTCGAAATAAAATGTAAAGATTATTCAGAAATTTCTAAAAATTGTTGTAAAATATCCCAAATATATGTGAATAAATATCCAGATGTTTTGAATCTGGCCTGGAAGGATGGTTTTATCGGAACAGCTATTAAACAATATTTACTGACATTCATCCACAGAAATCTTTGGACATTTTTCAATTCATTTTCATGAATTTCTGTAATGTAAAATGTCCCGACGTTTTTTGAAAACCTACCTAATTTTTTAATTTGACAAATCAATAAATAAACGTTATAACAATATCAGTTATCTGAAAATGATTTTTATTTATTTTTATTCATCTAAATGGAACATTTCCCCCAAAATGGGAATAAATGGAGGTAAATGTGAAAACTCCATACATTTTGTTAACATTTTGAAGAGCTAAAAGTTGCCTGACAAGTTGCCGGTGTGTGTAGAAGCAAATGAATGTCTGTCACACACACACACACACACACACACACACACACACACACACACACGAACAGTACGACACCTTACAGCTAACATGTTTTTTTTGTTTTTTTTACTGCTAAGTCTACGTACAGGCACTATAGAGTGAAGCATTGTGGGAAATTGAGTTTCAACTGGTCTGTTTTAAGATAGCAGCTTTTCATTCAGCATTTAAACACTCAAAGCAGACGATCGGACGATGGAAATAAAGTGTGTGTTTACGTACACCACACACACACACACACACACACACACTCACACACACACACACACACACACTCACACAACATTAATGTAATAACTACATCTTCCTGTTTTGTTTAAATCAACAGGAAGTCTCTGAGTTAATCTGCCACTAAACTGCGATTCAAAATGTAGTGACGAGTTAAATGTATAAGAGTTTTATAACCCTTGCTGAATACAAAAGGTTTCTTCAGCCCTCATCATCATCATCACATGAAAACCAGCAGCACGTCGGCTCTTATTCACCAGGACATTTTGTCATTTGTATGATTCCCAAAAAAACACATTTTTTAAATGTTGATGTTTTAAATACCGTGAGTTTATTTTACTTTTAAAATATTTTTCTGGATTTATGAGATGTTTTTGTACGTTGAACTTCCAGTGGGTGGAAATGTAACGACATTTTTTGACACCATATTGTACGACTTAAAGATTATTACTGTTTCATCTTTTGCTAAACTTTTTGTATTTTCCGTCCCGGGAACATTTTGCATTTTCTCAAATATTTGTATCTTTTGAAAAACTGACAAGTCTTTAAAAAAAATTGGGGGAAATTTCAAATGTGTCCCCCCAGATGCTCTACGCAGGCCTCTTTACAAAACCATTATCCTTACGTGTTTTGGATGATTTTGGATGATCTTATGAAGTAAGATATCTCAATGCTAAAAGCTCATTAAAAGCCAGCGTTAGGTTTCCAGCCGCGGTTAAACTTCATGAAGTGTTAAACAGATCCTCACAAACCCTGAAGAGATCAAATGTGTTTTTAGCGTTAAGTGTGGCGTCTACTTGCTAGCTAACTAGTTAGCATCAGTAAAAGGAGTTTACACTGCAGTTATAACCCAATATGTATACATGTTCATTTTAATTCATTTCTTATTTTATAGCTACTTAACTGTATATCATTGTATTTTATTTTTGCTGTCCTGTTGTTCGTTCTCACCCTGTCGCTGTTAAACGAATGAATTTCCCCACGGGGATTAATAAAGGTCCATCTTATCTTATCTTAGTTAGTATGTGAGGCTAACAGTATAGATATAGGCACAGGTGTGTGTGTGTGTGTGTGTGTGTGTGTGTGTGTGTGTGTGTGTGTGTGTGTGTCAGTCGCTCAGGTACGTGTGTGTGTAGATCTGCTGTTGGATCCAGGAGGTGAAGTGTGTGACGTTGCTGTAGACTCCGGGTCCGAGAACTTTACTGAAGCAGACGCTGCCCCAGGAGGTCAGACCGAAGAGCGTCCAGCGGCCGGAGGAGTCCGAACACACCAGGGGGCCGCCGCTGTCTCCCTGAACACACACACACACACACACACACACACACACACGTTAATAACACATTAAACACACACCAGGGGGCCCCCGCTGTCTCCCTGAACACACACACACGTTAATAACACATTAAACACACACCAGGGGGCCCCCGCTTTCTCCCTGAATACACACACACACACACACACGTTAATAACACATTAAACACACACCAGGGGGCCGCCGCTGTCTCCCTGAACACACACACACACACACATTTTCATTGACTTTAAGGTCGAGTTAAACTTGACTTAAAAAAAAAGTTGAATTAAATTTGACTTAATCTTTTTTTTTTTTTACATAATTTTTTTTTTTTTTTAATTGGCCGAAAAGTATTTTTCTAAAAAATTCTCGACTTAAATACAACTTTCTTTCCGCAAAATATTCTGACTTTTTATTCCTCTAAAATGTTTAATAATAATTCCTGCAGACGTTACCATGCAGGAGTCGACGGTCCCCGCTTCGTATCCGGCGCAAAGCATTCTGGGAGTTATAGTCTTCATATCGAAGTAGGACTGACACTGAGAGAGAGAAATGATCCGGACCTCACCCTCCTGCAGCTTGAAGGGCACTAAACACACACACACACACACACACACACACACACATTATTTCGTTTTTTAAATAAGGTGATAAAGTTAATGTTGAAACAAGATATCACAGTAAAACGTTGAGCATTTGAATGAACATGTTAAATATATTTACATAAGTGTGTGTGTGTGTGTGTGTGTGTGTGTGTGTGTGTGTCTCACTCCTGTTTCCCATGTGTCCCCAGCCGGTGATGAAACAGTAGGAATCAGGAAGAGGAAGTTGAGAAATGTCGGGGAGACAGACCGGCCGCACGAACTCCGTCTCCTCGATCTGAGGAAATGTAAAGATGAGCTGAATATAGAAAGTGTGTTTTCCACACTTTTTTAATGACGTTTTATTTCTATTTTGAGATGTTTACATTTTGGGTTGTTTATTTCTAGTCTGTTGATTTCACTAATGTAAACATTTATCACATTGGGATCAATAAAGTACTTCTTATCTTATCTAACATGTTGATGCTAAGCTAACGGTTTCCCCTGAGGGTGATGATGATGATGATGATGATGATGATGATGATGATGATAATAAATAGATATTAGAAGCTGGTTTCTGACCTCGGAGTCGAGCTGCACGACGCTGATATCGTAGTCGACGACGGCCCGGTTGTATCGGGGGTGAACGACGATGGATTTCACTCCTCGAGTCTGGCTGTTTCCCCCGGGGTGATCCAGGTTATTCAGACCCAGCACCACCTTCCACAGATCAGCCCCCTCCCTCCTGAGGATAGAAAACATTCACAATATGATTATTAAAAGTCTTTAAAATGTCCCAAAAAATATAGAGAAAAATGTGCATTAATTGAGTTATTGCATTTGTCATTAAATGTGGTCCTTAATAGCGTCAATAAAACTAGTCCTTAAATGAAAAGTAACTTTGGAAAATGTCCAGAAAATTGTACTCATCAATTAAGTGCTGAAAATGTAAAATAATGATGTTTTAATATCTATAAATATTTTCCCTAAAATGTTCATAAAATGTTATAAAAATAGTAAAAGATATCCATAAACGTTTCCTTAAAGTCCATAAAATGTCAATTAATAATAATTCCCAGAGTTAATGAAAAAAATAGTTTTTAAAAAACAGAATATATATTATAAGTTATAATTATTTTATTATATTTAGTCCTCACCCCTCGAAGCAGTGAGCGACGGTTAGCGCCCAGCGGCGTCCAATCAGAACGCAGCCACAGACGTGTCCGCTCGGGCCGCTCTGCAGCGAGCACTGCCAAGGCCACGCCCCCTTTCTGGAGACTCGACCTCCCAGAATCCTCTTCTGCCGGGAGACTACATCTCCCAGAATCCTCTTCTGCCGGAGGGGGGGCAGGCCAGCCGCCGGGCGACGCCCACATTCTGACAGATAGGACAGGAAGTGAATATGTGCACTAAATGACACGTTTAATGACGTTTTAAAACATGTAAAAGGAAAATATGACATATTTATTGCAGTAAAATAGATCAGATCAATTAAATCTGCAATTAAATTACAGGTTTACGTTGAATTAAATACAAGAATAAAAACAGTAAATAAAGTTCACCTTCTCGGGAACAAAGCACTGACACTCTCCTCCGGGAATGACACGCATGACTGCAGGAAGAAGAGACGTTTATATAAGAAAAACTATTATAATAAGAATAATAATTTCAGTAGTAAAACAAAATTATTCCAAATAACTTTTTCATACATTTTTATTTTAGTCTCTTTTGGATTTTTTGAAATTATTATTTATGTTTTAATTTTTTTTAATCCAAAATGATCCGTTAAAATCAAATAAATGATTTAATATATTTTTTTAATGTTAATATAAACGTCGGTCCTCTTCTCCATTTATTGTTATGTATTTCCTGTTAATTTACTAATCACAAAGAATATTCAAGATTTCTTTATTATTATTTTATCAACTTTTAATAACTTTTTTAAATCTGAAATGCACCGTTAAAATCTCGTAAATGATTAAATATTTATTGTAGATATTCTGTGTTACCTCCTCTTCTCCAGCCGGCCCTGCAGAGCCGTTCCTTTCTCTCTTCTCTCCGGATGAACGTGAAGCCAGCGCCGCCGCCCGGACACCAGCTGATCCGTTACCATGGAGACAGAGGAGGGGGGTCTGAGGGGGACACGAGCACACTGAAGCCCACCGACAGTGTGTGTGTGAGTGAGTGAGTGAGTGAGTGAGTGTGTGGGTGTGTGAGTGAGTGAGTGAGTGAGTGAGTGAGTGAGTGAGTGAGTGAGTGAGTGAGTGAGTGAGTGAGTGAGTGAGTGTGTGTGTGTGTGTGTGTGTGTGTGTGTGTGTGCGTGTGTGTGTGTGTACGATACGATAATACTTAAATGGTCAGATCGAGTCTGAAATGTGACTTGCATCACAGCAGCTCCATGTGTAACATCAACAGACAAATATCAAGATACAATACATGAACATGCTCAAAGACCCTCTAACACGCCTCTAACATGCTCAAAGACCCTCTAACATGCTCAAAGACCCTTTAACACGCCTCTAACATGCTCAAAGACCCTCTAACATGCTCAAAGACCCTTTAACATGCCTCTAACATGCTCAAAGACCCTCTAACACGCCTCTAACATGCTCAAAGACCCTCTAACATGCTCAAAGACCCTTTAACATGCCTCTAACATGCTCAAAGACCCTCTAACACGCCTCTAACATGCTCAAAGACCCTCTAACATGCTTTAAGACCCTCTAACACGCCTCTAACATGCTCAAAGACCCTCTAACATGCTCAAAGACCCTTTAACATGCCTCTAACATGCTCAAAGACCCTCTAACACGCCTCTAACATGCTCAAAGACCCTCTAACATGCTCAAAGACCCTTTAACATGCCTCTAACATGCTTTAAGACCCTCTAACATGCTCAAAGACCCTTTAACATGCTCAAAGACCCTCTAACATGCTCAAGTACCCTCTAACATGCCTCTAACATGCTCAAGTACCCTCTAACATGCCTCTAACATGCTTTAAGACCCTCTAACACGCCTCTAACATGCTTAAAGACCCTCTAACATGCTCAAATACCCTCTAACATGCCTCTACATGCCTCTAACATGCTCAAATACCCTCTAACATGCTCAAATACCCTCTAACATGCCTCTAACATGCTCAAAGACCCTCTAGCATGCCTCTAACATGCTCAAAGACCTTCTAACATGCACAAGTACCCTCTAACATGCCTCTAACATGCTCAAGTACCCTCTAACATGCCTCTAACATGCTTAAAGACCCTCTGACATGCTCAAAGACCCTCTAGCATGCCTCTAACATGCTCAAAGACCTTCTAACATGCACAAGTACCCTCTAACATGCCTCTAACATGCTCAAAGACCCTCTAGCATGCCTCTAAAATGCTCAAAGACCTTCGAACATGCACAAGTACCCTCTAACATGCCTCTAACATGCTTAAAGACCCTCTAACCTGCTCAAAGAGCCTTCAGCGTGCTTTTGATCTGGACTCAGCTCTGTATTTACTGAGAGGACTGACTGGAGCACAAAGGATGCTTCAGTCTGACTTTAGTGAATCTCCATTAGATGGTAGCAGTTCATCTTCTCTGTTCAGAACGTGTGTGTGTGTGTGTGTGTGTGTGTGTGTGTGTGTGTGTGTGTGTGTGTGTGTGTGTGTGTGTGTGTGTGTGTGTGTGTGTTACTGACCTTACCCTAGTCCCAGCTGACTGCAGGTCAGGTTGCTCAGCTCCTGGTTCCACTCGTCTGCACAGACCTGATATTCTGCAGCCGTCCTGAACACCGTCAGCACCGAGTCCGTCAGAGACACTGAGGGGGGAGACTACGTTACCCACAATGCATCTCAAGTCTGTCATAATGCTTGTTTCTGATGAATTTAACTAGTCTAGTAAAATGTAAATCAATTTAAAATACAGTTGTTATTTTTTTCCTGTTAATTTACTTCATACGTCTTTAACTCTCACAGAAAATAAATTCATAATTAAATATTAAAGACAACTATTTTTCATACATTTTAAATGTTAGTCTTGCAATTTAATCACAAAGAATATTCAATATTTTTTTACAATTATTTAATCAAGGTTAAATTACTTTTTTTTTTAATCCAAAATGAACCGTTAAAATCTCGGAGCCGTCAGACAGAGACACTGAGGGGGGGACTACGTTACCCACAATGCATCTCAAGTTTGTCAAACTGAACTAGACTATTAACATTTAAATCAATAAAAAAGAAACAGAACGACAGACAAACCAAACATTTAGATGTTGACAAAAACATTTACATAGACCTAAATCTGTTTACACAGTCACGTGTGGGGACTCGCCTCCCTTATGGGGACATAATGGATGACCCCATAAGGGGAATCATTGATTTTAGGGTGAAAACTTGGTCAGGTTTAGGTTTAGGGTTAGGGTTAGGGTAAGGGTTAGGGTAAGGGTAAGGGTAAGGGTAAGGGTAAGGGTAAGGGTAAGGGTAAGGGTTAGGCATGTGTTGGTTAGGGTTAAGGTTAGGATAAGTCTCCAGGAAATGCATGTAAGTTAATGTAATGTCCCCTGAAGTGATGTATACATGGTATGTGTGTGTGTGTGTGTGTGTGCGTGTGTGTGTGTGTGTGTGTGTGTGTGTTTACCACAGTCCCACTCGTCAGAGGAGTCGGAGCAGTGTCTCTTTCCGTCGCACCACAGAGTTCGATGAACACACTGATGGTTCTTACAGGAGAGCTCGTTATCCTGACACACCGCTGAGGACACACACACACACACACGCACATCATTAACACACACACACACACATCATTAATATAATATAATAATACGTTTATTTAGTATAGCCCCTTTCACAGAAATATAATTCACAAAGTGCTTCAGAAGAAAGAACAAAAGCTAAAATGAAGACGGCAGAAACATGAATACAACAACAACATGAGGCAGACATTCAAGGTCAACATAGAAACCAAACACAGAGGAGCAAACACAAGAACATCCTCACACAGATCTCAAGTAGAAACAAAAGACAATGTAAAAAGATGGGTCTTCAGTTGTTTTTTAAAAGCTTCTACAGAGACTGCAGAGCGGATGTCAATTAACACACACACACACACACACACGCACACTTATATTTATTATGAATGCCCTTCACACTTTAATATTAATAATAAAAGAGACTCACTGCAGTTGGCCTCGTCCACCAGCAGGGGGCAGTCTGGGAACCCGTCACAGATCATGCTGTGTTTAATACACACCGAACTGCCTGGACACTCAAACAGAGCGCGTTCACTGCAGCCTACACACACACACACACACACACACACACACACACACACACACACACACACACACACACACAAACACACAAGCATTAGTAATTTTTATTTGTCTGTCGTTCTCGTTGGGAGCAGATTAAAAGCTGACAGACACACAAGAAACCCCCAAAACATGATACAGCGTGTGTGTGTCCTCTCTCAAACATCATATATCTGTGTGTTAGTGAGTGTGTGTGTGTCTGTGTGTGTGTGTGTGTACCGCAGTTGTCCTCGTCGCTGTGGTCTTCACAGTCCAGGTGTCCGTCGCAGCGTTTGGACGAGAGAACGCAGCGACCGGAGCGACACTTGAAGTGACTCGGAGAACACTCTGTCACCACGGCAACAACAAACAACAACAACAACAATAACAAACAAAGAGAAGAAAAATAATTTGGTTTTATTATTCTGATTGTGTTACTGCTAAGGGACGAATATGATAAGAGTAAGACACAGAGAAACTAAACATTACATATTTAAAAAGGACTGAACTTAATGAAGCGAAAGAAAAAAAGGCAAAATTAAACAAACAAATAATTGAAAAAATAAATTAATTTAAAAAAAAAAAAGGACAACAGAAAAACGAACAAATACATTTAAAAAAACATATAAAGAGACAAATAAAAAAAAGATGCAGAGATAAATAAATAAAAAAAGAAAATGATTAATCTTAAAATCAATCAGACAAAAGAAAAAACATTTAAAAATCTAATAAAATATTTTATACTGAAAGAAAACAAATGATAAAATATCTAAAATATAATCAGTCCGCACCGTCCACTCCGTCCTCCGGCAGCAAACAGCTGACGTCTCCTCCTTCCTCAGGAAACTGAGAGCAGTCCGAGTCCTCCGGCCACTGCAGGCCCACGATGCCGAGCACAGACTCACATTTCTCCTTCGCACCGCGACACAGAGACCTGACGGGACATACCAATATATTATAATAATAATAT